>OY482670.1:145205709-145468209 GCA_960531455.1 Urophora cardui | reverse complement strand
TGTGTTGCTTTTATTTTGCTGTTTCCAACTTTTTCGCTTGCCATCAGAAGTCTTTACCGTGCTTGGTTTATTATTTCGATTTTTTACACTCGTATCTTTATTTAGCTCAGATTTTTTTGTTTTCGCTTAAATGTTGAATCGAGTATGATGACTCCACCAGCTTTACATGCTGACGAATTGGATCGAAAATCAAAACTTATGTATATACATTAGATGCGTTTTTTTTCGGCAAAGTTTCTCAGATCTTCCCTCCGGCCACAGAATATGAAAATAGGATGCTGTAGGATAACTAGGCTGATTTTTATTTTTTTTAGAAAGAAAACTGAGTGGGCTACTCCAAAAACAGCGATTTTTTTTTAAATTCAATGATAGGTTTAGATTCATATATGAAAAGAAACACAGAATTAAAAATAAAAAAACAAAAGATATATATTCTCATGTAAAATTAACGGCTTAATCGAATGGTGTACTCAGTTTTTTAGTGCGAGCCATAGGGAAGGTACCAAGATCGCCTAAAGTGGAATTTTATTTTTTTTTTAGTCACGGATTTTAAAGTTTGGACCCTGGCATTTTCAAGATACCTTAAATTTCTTTTTAATCAAAATATACAGGAATCTGCGCAAATTAATGCAGTTTTCAGAAAAGTTTATTTGATCGAAATCGAGCTTTTTTTATCCAAGCTACTTTGGTTTAAATGAAACATTCCAAAATCATTTTCATATTGAACAACATTTTTTTTATTTAATTTAACGAGCACAGGCCCAGGTTATATTTTATTTTTTATTTTTTAGAAACTAGAAAAAAACTTAAAAAAAAATTAAGTTCATTTGAACATCCCTACACTTTATTAGCTACTTATGTTTAATCATACAATAATATGGTACCTTCCCTATGGCTCGCACTAAAAAACTGAGTACACCATTCGATTAAGCCGTTAATTTTACATGAGAATATATATCTTTTGTTTTTTTTATTTTTAATTCTGTGGTTTTTTTCATATATGAATCTAAAGCTATCATGGAATTTAAAAAAAAAATCGCTGTTTTTGGAGTAGCCCACTCAGTTTTCTTTCTAAAAAAAAATAAAAATCAGCTTAGTTATACTACAACATCCTACTTTCATATTCTGTGGCCGGAGGGGTATGTTAGATCAAAAAAACGCATCTAATATACATATGGGTAGATAAAATACTTAGAAGGTTTTGATCGGAACTGTTAGCAAAGCGATTTTTTTTTATTTCAACGGATCTTATTTGAAATAGATACGAAAATTCGCAGCTTTTATAAAAAACAAAAAATGCAATGAAGTATAATTTTTTATATAGCAACCAGTAGCACTGTGAACAAATTGAGGGTTGCTGTTTGGGAGCGGAATAATTCCCACACAGAACGAAATACCATTATCCACACAGTAAAACCAGACAAAATCTTTGTACAAGGAACCTAAAAGTCGACACAGGCAGTCTCTCTCTAACTAGTCTCCACAAATTCTCTGACGTTAGAGACGCGTGTTTGCTAGTAAACAAGGTTATACTGTGTTCACGTTGAAGAGTTAATTAGAGTTAAGTGGCCATTTCAAGTTAACCACTTAACTCTACTCTTAACTCTAAGTTTCTAAGTTAACCATACAAATTATTTTGATAAAATCGTCTTTAAATCCAATTAACTCTACTTTCATTTGGAGTTTATTTTGAGTTAATCGAATGCAACCCTGTTTTTTTCCAAAATTTGGTAGCACTTTTGAAACATTGGCATTAATTGAATAGCTAGGTGGTTGCAATAAACGGATGATTGGGATGTTTATGTCCATCTTCTATTGGGTGATTTTGACATAAGATTCGCAGCAAATAAGATTCGCAGCAAACCTATGTATGCAGTATTGCGGCCACCTATCATATGTCAAACTAAACTCTGAGTTACATAAACTCCTCAACGTGAACACTTGACAGTTATCTATTAACTCCAAACCTTTAACTCTAGTTAACATTTCAACGAGAACATAGTATTTGCTCACCTCTTTTCGCTAACCATGCCAAAGACAACATAACTAGCTTTGATAAAATGGGATAAGCGTAAAAATCCAAGCAATTCAAACAACGAAGGTAGAAGTGATAGCTATTTCCTAGAAACTCAATTCTTCATCATCAGACTTCTTTTCGGGAGCACCACACAGCTTTTGAACCTATGTCCCAACCATCAACAGGCACTATGTACAGTAGTTTATGAAAAACAGTACATATTTAATTTTACGTCTATCACGAAATTATTATTTTCTGTATCTAACAATATCATTTGATTGATATGTTTGCTTGGTATGATAAGTACTCAGTAGGCACAAAGCTACTACAATCATCAATACTTTCCTCCTTACATTTCCTTTAGGGAAGATAACAACTTCCATGACTATGCTCCATGACTATCGCACGGCGATGGCCGCCTTCGCATGAATGACTTTGTATAGTAAAAAAATAAATGATGCGAAAGCGCTGGGCTTTCATTCCAAACCGCATGCTTTTTTCATATGGTCGTTAATATACTCTTGTTAGGTATTCAGCATGAATGATAGCATTGTTGCAGTGCTGAATATACAGCTGCCTACCATCTACTTAACTTTGTTATGTACTTGATTCGTATAAATTTTTCTGTTTCGGTTCACTCTTCTTAGCTCCTATTTTGGTCAGTGAAGAAATGTTTTGTGCTGAATTTGTATGTGCCGTTCAACATACTTCAGGAGTATCTGCGATATATCTAACAAAAGCAAATATTCTGGCATGAATAAAAATCGCACATCACCTTACATATGGGCCTAGTGGGTAGCTGTGCCATCAAATTTCTATCACATTTATTCAAAAAGAAAAAATATACATATTTCTCTTTAAAAAGTCCTACATAAATTAATTTATTTAATTAAAAGTCATACAATTTCATTTATTGACGCAAAGTAAAAGGTATTTGCATATATGCATTTGTTTTCGCAAACAATATATAAAAATACAAACATGCACTACCACGTAGTACATAAAATATTCACAAGCCAACACAAATTTAAAACCACAAATTCCCAGCCAACAACAAATACACGTATGCATATGCCAAATTAATATGTAAAATATTTAAATAAATATTTGCCGAAAATTGCATTAAATGCAAAGAGTAGATTAAAACCAAATTTAAATGTACAGAGCAGTTGATTTGTTTTTCTTTTTTGTTCTTTTTTTAAAGAGATGCATTTTTTATTTATATTTATATAGTTTTATAATTCGTTTCATTTATTTACATAGTTATTCACTAGCATGTTGATTTATTTGATTTCATCAATATATTTTAATCGACATATAGTAAAAAAATATTGTTATAAAAATTTGCCCTGTTTCGCTGCAAAAGCTAATACTGAAAAGCAGATATTTTAAAATTTTTTTAAAATTGTTAAAATAAAAAAATATACATAATAAATAACAAATAAAATATGTATGTAAGCTATTTTTCAAATTTCGCCACATAAAGCATACCGGCTGTTATTACAGCGCCTGCCTCAACAGTAAACAAGTGCTAGCGCCAAAAAGTAGACTACGTTTTTTACGTTGCTAGTTATCAGTAAACAAATAAAGCATCTGTAGTTCGCTCTGCAATGCGGCAAATGCAATGTTTTGGGAAAATTCTTATTTTTAACAATGTGTACTAAAAATTAAAAAAAATCGACGAAGTACGTGGTAATAAAGATTTAGCGATTTATGTTGGGTAAATACATATGTATGTACTTTATTATGTAAAATTAATACAAAAAACAAACAGAGTAAAATCAGCTATAAAATTCGTACGTGGCGCGGCACATGTTTAACGTGATTTATATTTTTAAAATTTATTGCATAACATTAGGCGTGCTGCAGCGTAAATAAGTGAATACTTTAAAAATATAAATACATGGGCGCCATCTGTTGGAACTTAGCGGTGGTTATAACCTAATCTCATTAGTTGCTAGAAATTACATACATACATACATACAGGTGAAACTAATAAAAGCGTGTTAAAAATGTGAGTAAAGCTGCCTTTTAAGCGCTTTTATGTTGATTTCTTTTAGACAAATGGCTTTTGAAGGTGTCTTGATTGCCATTAGCGAAGCGTGTTCTTGAATTTTTTGGCATACATTTAGGCTTAAAAGCTTACTAAATTCATTCGACTTAACAACGCTAACAGCCATATGCCTTTTTTAATCAAATTATTACATGATAATTAATCTCAGCGTAATACAAAGAAAAGCAGACTTCAGTTGTCTTTTTTGCTTCTTGAAAATATGCTTAGTTACTTAAAATGTTAAGCATACATTTAGGCTTTAACTAAGCATGCAAAGTTAATTATACCACTCACTTAAATTAAATTTAGAAAATTACCACTACCAATTACGGCGTTAGCAGCAAAGATAAATATAGAACAACCTTTCCTTCCTTTTAAAAATTAAAACCTAGCATATTTAAGCACATCCAAAAATTAGAATTAAAATTGTCCATTAGCTTGCTCGTCTTTTCTGGTAGCTGTGCTGTGTATCTATTCACTTTATATGCAGCATAATTAGTACACTTCACAGAGCCAGAGAGCAAAGTCCCTACGCTACTTATGTATTTAGAATCCTTTTATATCTTTTGCGAAATAGCTGCTTGCACACATACATACATAGACAGTACCTGTATTGCTAGCTATTTTAGTTAGCTGGCACTTTAGTTTTACGAGCGTTCAAATAATTTCTGTTAAGTAGTTATTTGAGCTTGAAAATTTAGCAGAGCTGCTTGTTGAAAATATATGCAATGCATGGGGTGTGGGCCACTTAAGTGTTTACGTAAATGGAAAAATTAGCTTTTACTCCTAAAAATATGTAACAGCTGCTAAATGTATCTCTACAAGTTTAGATATACAGAGGTAAATACATACAGAGCTGGTGTATTAACTTAAAAGTGTTTTGCTTGCATTTTATTTTTTTCTTTTTTATTTTTTGTTGCTTTTTTCTCTAATTTATGTTCAGTTTGCTTTGCATTTTTTGTTTGTGTGCTTTGGTTTTCCTTAGTCAGCTCTCTACATATACCTTTCTCACGCGGCGCTTGACTGCATTTTAGTTAATATTTCGTTTGCTGGCTAATGGCATAAGTGCTGCTTGCTGGCCAAAAATTATTCGTTGCGCTTAAGTGGCTGTCTTACCTTTTAAAGTATAAAAAAATGCTTCTTCCGCTTTATAGTTAACTCACATGAGGGTTGCAGCAAAAAATTTGTTGAATAATTTATGTGAACTGACCAGCAAAGGGCGCTTAAGTGGTTAGGTAAGCATGTATATATGTATGTATGTGCATTAGTGGCGGACGCTTCATACAAGCCGAAAAGCCCGGTTTGCATAAATATTTTAATTTTTTTAATTTTACGAATTTCTTTAAAATTTGGTCAGTTTACGCTTGAAATGTATTTACTATTTAAGTTCGACATAGCTTTAACTACCTACTTAAGTTCTCATGGCGCATTAGCCCATTTTTAATTTTGATATTTGGCGACTGTTGAATTTGAGTAATATGAAATCAGCGCAGTACCAAAACCAGGCAAAGGCGTCATTTTAGAAAGCGGCGAAAATCAAAATCAAATAAAATCAAAGATTTCACGACTTTTGCTAATTTGATTTCAGTTTTTTAAACTCTGCTTAAAAGTTAAGCTAAAGCACACATTTTTTTAGATATTCTCTTATAGTGATATTGCAGGCAATTCAACTTGCAACTGCTGAAATTTCCGTCGGTATAAGGAAATTAAAAATACCTCTGCGTTTTCGTGTGAGACTTAGAGATTTCTTTATAACAATTATAATAATAATATCTTCTCCTCTGCTTTCGTAGATAATTCACAATGATGGTGAAGATCTTGAATTTACTTTAGACTGAGCTAGGCTTGTTGATGTGCTGGCCAAAATTAGGTACAGCTAAAAAAAAAAAACATATATATCTTCATATTATCCATTGCACATCAAAATTTAATTATTCTTCATCATATTAATTTTCTCCATTTATGTAAATACATTCAATTTCATACGGTATGAATTTAAACAAAAAATCAATTATGCAAACCGAATTTAATCAAAGTCAATGACGGAACGCAATCAGACTGACACTTAATACAGCAAAGAAAATTACATAAATGGCTAATAGCAATGCTTCATACACAGGCTTGACCAGCCAATTTATGTGAGGTCCGCCACTGTTATGTATACGTATTTTCGTATTTCTAAAGAGAAAATGTGCATTTAAAAATTTTGTACGACGTGGCTTGCAATGTAAGCTTGTGAGGAAAACAGATTTCTTGTGTTTTCTAATTTGCTGAAATGTATAATTGGCAAAGGAAAACCGAGATGAGCTTGAGGTTAGTGGTCAGTCATTGACTAGCTTGTTATGAAAACCACTTTTTACTGGGGTTTTTGCGCCAAATGGAGAGTTACTTAAAGCAGATAATTGAGCTAAGTTGCTACAATTTAACTATATTTAATTTAATATATATATTTAATAATCATCGGCTCCCAACTTTCCTAAGACCTAAGATGACCCTTGGTTTTATCATAGGCTTTTTCCTCAACTATTGCCTAGTTTTAGGCTCATTTAAGTTAACACGCTATTCTTACTATACATTTTTCATGCAGCAACTAAAATTTAGTTGTTAAATATGTACACACAGAGCATATCGTCGTTTAAAGTGCATTTTTGCGTAAGAGGTATTTTCATTTTCGAGTAAGGGACATTTTTGCCAAAAATGAGATTTTCCAACCCTGAGTTCCTGACGCTCAGCTCTATCGATCCATACCAAAACTTTGCAATTCTAACAACAAAAACGCATAATAACAGTAAATTTCATAATCGCTTATGAAGAGTATTGTTAAAATTTGGCAGCATTACCGCGTATAATTTCAGTTCATTCATACAAGCGAAGTTATATGTTATTAGATAAATAAATTAAATGGCCAATTTATATGAAAGGGAGCAAAAGTTAAATATTTTAAACAAATAATGTCAGGTAAATATCAAGCAGGTATTATTTTAAACAAATTAAATGAAGTTTCTAATTGGTAAGCTCTGATACTACGTTTTTTGCTACAATCTTTACAATTTTCCCAACCAAATTATGACTAAAGGTAGCAAAAATTAAAAAAACAAAACAAGAAAGGAAGCCTCAGTTCGATTGGAGCCAAATATTGTAAGCTTTCATAGTTTTTTTACGTTTGCTGGAAACACGGTGCAATATATATAAAGCCCGTGCCGCATAAAGTAGGCGCAGCCACGCCCATTTTGAAAATTCGTATCAATAATCCGACTAAACGTATAAATATTCTTGTTATTATAAAATTTCATCCCTTTATGACTTTTATTTACAGAGATGTCACGTTACAAATTTCTGAAGGGCATTCGAGAAATATTTTTACTAAAAAGTAGGCGTGGTCATAAACTGATTTCACTAAAATTTTGCACATATACTACCGCAAGTGGTAGAAATAAGTCCACCAATTTTCGTCATAATATCTCGATTATTTGTCGAGTTATGGGCTCCGAAATCTCGTAGATTCCTTTGTCTAATAAGAGGCGGTGCCACGCCCATTTTCCAAAATTTTTCTGTTAATGGTCTTCTCTCTATCGTGGTACAGTAGACGCTCACAAATTAGAACCACTTTGTTTTTAGGGTGATTCTAATTTCTGAAAAATTATAATTCCTGGACGTTTTTTTTTTTTGTTTCAATAAAATCTTAAAATTTAAGTCAATTTGCATTGAAAAACTACAATGAAATTTTGTATTATTCAATTTTATTCCCAAAAACGAGAAAACAAACATATAGATATGCCTGTATACGAAATTTCATAAAAATATTTAAATCTGTGTATTATTACAGCTGTGTATAAAAATTAATTTATTACATTGCGATGAAAACATGTTTTTTGTAGGCCATGATTCTTATGCGAAAATTTATAAGACATTCAAGTCAGGTTATAAACCAGATAGAACACGGATGTTCGTAATCCAATCCACAAGTCACCTCAAAATTGCAAAAAGTAAATATCAAGATTTAAAATACTTAAAACAAGTGTGCCCTACGATTGTCATAGCCTTTATGACAATTTACCACATTTACCTTACGACTTCTCCAGCAATGTGTAAACAAAATTATGTTTTCTTATTTAAAAATATTAATTTTAGCTTTAAATTTAATATAAGTTTAAGTTTTGTTACTTTTTTTCTTTATAAAACACTAAAAAAAAGAATTATATTGTCCATTTTGCCATTTCATAACCGCTTGTGCGTGATTTTTGTGCCAAATAAAAATTGCACAACCGCACATGAAAAAAAAAGAGTCCTAATAATTCAATTTCTTTCTTTTTCTACACTAAGTTGATGTTTTAGCTAACAAACTGATCTACGTAACTATTTAAATTTAAGTTTGTACGCAGAAACAAGTAATGGTTTTGAAATGAAACAGTTTTTTTGCTCTCCTGTAAAATTCAACCAATGTCCGCTACTCGAAAATGAAAATACCTCTTACGCAAAAATGCACTTTAAACGACGATATGCTGCATTGTTATCACAACTCTTGACATCCAACCGCCCCTTGACATATTTTTCTTAGCACAAATTCACCTACAACTATATTGTATATTAAAACAAACATGTTTACATTATAACTAAAAAAAAAGGGGGACAGCAATTTTAACTAAGCATAAAATCCAAAATTCTACTACATTTAAGTACAATGTATATTTGTTTTAACTATAAGCAAATGTAAATAAATGCTGGGCAGCGCTGCAAATAAAAAATAACAAGTTAACAAGAGAAAAAGGAGCAAAAAAAATCAAAAATAAGGAAAAACAAGGAAAAAACAAAGAAAAAAAATAAAAACAATGAAAAAAGAAGCAAAAACCATGCAAAAAGAAGCTTGACAGCAACGTTGACTTCTTGTTATGTAATTCCAAAAACGACAAGATTTTTATGTGGCCGAAATCTCAAATGATGAAGAACAAAGAATTTAAATAATACATACATATGTAGGTACATACATATCTACGAGTATGTAGTAAAAATTTCATAGCGTCTTTATTGCCGCAACTCTGTAACACAAAAGTGGCGAGCAGCAACTGTGTTTCGCTTTTCATTGTTGTTTCTTGCTCTCTTTTAGTTTGTTATGCGATTTTTCATTGTTGTTCCTTCTATTTATATCTAGATCTACTATACAAGCAGGGCCGTAGCCAGGAATTTTTTTCTTGGGGGGTTTTCATCGTAGATTTTTTTTTTTTTTTTTTGAAAAAAGTATATTTTTTACCTATTTCGTGCACTAAATAAAAATAATAAAAAAATCTGGTTTCTAAAGTGCTATTTAGAGGAAAATTTTTTTTACAAAACTTGATTTTCAAATTAGTGTTTTTATAAGATGTTTTAAAAATCAGGAAACTTTTATTCATTTAAAAATTAGACTGTTCTATTGCAAACACGATGAATACTTCATTTTTGGTGATTTTGTCCAAGTGAAAAAAAAAAAAATATTTTATGGACGAAAAACTCGGTTAGATTACCCAACCATGTGGAAACGAAAACAGATGTAAAAGTCCGTCCCAAGATTTTTAGCTTATGTTGAGACACTAAATTGTTTTTTTTTTTTTTAACTTTGTATTTAACATCCGATTTTTATATGTCATTATTTTAGTGTTTTGAGCAGGGTTTGAAATTATTTTCAACTTTTTTTTTGATTTCCATTGAATTTCATTTTCATTTGAAAATAAAAAAATAAACAGCGCAGAAGGAGTATAAAAAAATAAAAAGTTCTACTGTACTGCAACTGTGCAGCCTTAAGTTTCAAAAAATTATAGTCGACTGTTACTGTATTGTGGAAATTTTTACAGCACAGTAAAGGGCAAACATAATTTCGAGTTTTTACAGCACCGTTGTTGTTGTTTTTTTAAATTTATGGGAACACAATCGAAATTGTAATGTACAAATAAACAAAAAAAACAATTTTAAGAAGCCGCACGGAAAACTAAAATTCTGTTTATCTGTGCTTTGATGTCGACTGATCTGTTTGAAATTACACAGTAAAGCAACAGCACAGACATTTTCAAAGGAAATCGAAATCGAAAAGTTCTCAAAAAATTATGATAACTTTCGCAGAACAACAACAACAGCTGGTTTTTTGAGACTGTTGGTGTTATGCTGGCAAACAGTGCTTGGGAAGCTTTATATTTCCCTCTAATGTCCTTTGATCTGTGAAGTCGTTTTCATATAGTTGGGTCACCTAACCGAGTTTTTCGACCATAAAACATCCTTTTTGTTTCACTTGGAAAAAATCGGGAAAAATAAAGTATTCATCGAATCTTTTCAATATTACGCTTAAAATGTTTGCAATAAAACAGAATAATTTTAAAAAGAATAAAACTTTCCTGATTTTTACAACTTCTTATAAAAAGCCCAATAAAAACCAAATTTTTTCAATAATCGCAAAAAATCAATAAAATGTTGAGTTTGAAAAGTTAATATTGAAAATAGGTGAAGTCGGACTATAACAACGCACACATCTCATATATGGGATCTTTCGAAAAACGCACAAAATGTTATAATTCAGACACTGATACATATAACCTGAGTAATGAATTTTCAGCTATGCAATGACTTTATGCAATTATAAGGAAACTAGCTGACCCGGCAGACGTTGTTCTGCTAAAATTTATTCCCATGAAGCCTAAAGAAAAGTCTTTGATTACCGTATTGCTAACTATTATCTTAGAGTCCATCTTAATGACTACATAATGATAACAAAAAATTGTCTATTCTCTGAATAAAATTTATAGTTATATTCGCCGCGACAAACCTACTTCCCCCGATCCCTATCTCTATCTCAATCCCTATCTCTATTTCGGTCTCAATCTTAATCTCAATCTCAATCTTTATCCTTATCACCATCCCTATCCCTATCCCTACTACTATCTCTATCCTTATCCTTATCCTTATCCTTATCCTTATCCTTATCCTTATCCTTATCCTTATCCTTATCCTTATCCTTATCCTTATCCTTATCCTTATCCTTATCCTTATCCTTATCCCTATCCCTATCTCTATCTCTATCCCTACCCTTTCCCTTTCCCTATCCCTATCCCTATCTCTATCTCTATCTCTATCTCTATCTCTATCTCTATCTCTATCTCTATCTCTATCTCTATCTCTATCTCTATCTCTATCTCTATCTCTATCTCTATCTCTATCTCTATCTCTATCTCTATCTCTATCTCTATCTCTATCTCTATCTCTATCTCTATCTCTATCTCTATCTCTATCTCTATCTCTATCTCTATCTCTATCTCTATCTCTATCTCTATCTCTATCTCTATCTCTATCTCTATCTCTATCTCTATCTCTATCTCTATCTCTATCTCTATCTCTATCTCTATCTCTATCTCTATCTCTATCTCTATCTCTATCTCTATCTCTATCTCTATCTCTATCTCTATCTCTATCTCTATCTCTATCTCTATCTCTATCTCTATCTCTATCTCTATCTCTATCTCTATCTCTATCTCTATCTCTATCTCTATCTCTATCTCTATCTCTATCTCTATCTCTATCTCTATCTCTATCTCTATCTCTATCTCTATCTCTATCTCTATCTCTATCTCTATCTCTATCTCTATCTCTATCTCTGTCTCTATCTCTATCTCTATCTCTATCCCTATCCCTATCCCTATCCCTATCCCTATCCCCATCCCTATCCGTATCCCTATCCCTATCCCTATCCCTATCCCTATCCCTATCCCTATCCCTATCCCTATCCCTATCCCTATCCCTATCCCTATCCCTATCCCTATCCCTATCCCTATCCCTATCCCTATCCCCATCCCTATCCCTATCCCTATCTCCATCCCTATCCCTATCCCTACCCCTATCCCTATAGCTACCTACCTTTACCTTACTGGGACCGTCGATCACCATCCGGGCCCACTACTTTAGCCATCTCTGGGAAACAGCCTTAGAAATCACAATGACAATAGCTGTATGTGGAAGCCTGCTCAACGCTTTTCATTTGCTACCAATATTGCCCAGAAACTTTCCAGGGTCACTCGGTCCCACGTTTTAACCCATATCTGGGAACCCGGCCTAGGTATCGCAATGAAAATAACTTTATGTTGAAGGCCTGTTCAACACCTTTCATTTGATACCAATATTGGTCGAAGACTTGCTGGATCGATCTGGGTCTTCATTTAGGCCTGTATTCCGAGAAGATTCCTTTTTTTCGAAATTCTATATACCCTACTATGTGCACTAACACCACATGAATCTACTGTGAATATTTCATAAAGAACGGATGGTTACTTTGGGAGTTTATAAAGGACACACATCCACAGATGCACACATACACACATACACACCGATTTTTCCAATTTTCGGACTTTTCCGGAGAGATTTTCCAAAATTTTCTTCCGTACGAACCATCTCCTCGAGAATACGAACAACTGACAAAAATTTTTATAGAAATCGGGCCAGCCGTTCTCATCTGATGAGGTTAGTAACATTTTTTACACCATTTTTATATATATAGATATGCTAAAATTTTAGAAAATGTATGTAACATAATTAAATTTATAAGTGGTATGTCGTTAGAAGCTTATTTTAATTATCTTTCGAACGGAGTAGATACGGTTTGCGGGTATTTGTAACTTCAGCGAAAAGAATTTTTTATTGAAGTTGTAACCAAAAAAACCCAAACTTACGCTATCTCAAAACCCTAACCATAAAAAAATGGTTTTGACCTCAGCAGGTTCATGCCAGCCCTCCCCTATACCTGAAATTCTTGGTATTTTCTTAAATTAATTATTTGTAAACTAGTGTTTTCAACATATAGCTTTGAATATGATAGAAGTAAAATGTATCTACCAGAATTTCGTGGGGGGTTCAAACACCCAAAACCCCCCCTAAATACGGCCTTGTATACAAGTATACGTACATATATCTAGCTTTTATTGCATTTATGTTGCTTTTATTGAATTGTGATATTGCTTTTGCTATTTAATATTTTTAAACTTTTTTTTTTAAATTTTCCCAGAAAATTTCCTCATGCATACCCTGAAAAATGGTTTATAAGCAATAAGAACTACTCTGGCAGTAATAAGCGGTCATTCGCTCCGCGCCAAACTATTTTTAACTTTGCAACCCTAACAGAATATGGAGCATTCCATGGTTTGTACGGGAAAAATTGTACGAATTTTTACAGTTTTCGATTTGAATTAAAGGCACACCAAAATGTTAACCAACAAAATATCTGGTACATTATTACTGTCTGATAAAACTCTTATTAAAAGCAGAAACTTGCTTTTGAAATATTCGTGTATGTGTGAAAAATCTTAAAAAAGTTGTGTGTTTGTACGAGACAGGGCTGGTCCACCACGACCCTAGGTTTATGCGAACCAGGTGCAATCTTAGGCTAATTAATTGTATTAGAAAAAAATAAAAAAGTAAATGTGGTAGTGCTAACATCAATGTTTATTCACACTACAAAAATATTAGAAATAAGGTTATTACAAAAGAATTAAAAATGCTGTAATGTAATTTTTTACATGGTTTGTACGGGACAAATAGTATAAATCTTTACAATTTACAGACAAATCAAAAGGTTATCAAACAAAGTTTCTAGTCAGTGGCGTAGTAACGGGGGTGGTTTTGGGGACAAAACCCCCCCGAAAGATTCGTTTTGACCATAAAACCATCTTTGACTTTATTAGCATACATTTCTTTTTCAGGAAAAAATCAATGAGAATAGTAATTTTTCGAAATTGGTAATTCGAAATTTAGCGCTTTTTCACGAAGTATTACTTATAATTCTAGCGTTTGTTGAGCCGTAGGAAAGTGCAAGAACCGCAGGAATTTTACCACAATTTACATTCTTTGTACTTATATTCGCTCTTTTGTGGTAAAATTCCTACGGTTCCTGCACTTCCCTACGGCTCAACAAACGCTACAATTATTATACGGTATTGCTGTTATTATCCTGCTAATAACAGAAAGGTAACGCCAATTATTAAAATTTCAAGTTTTCTTTCAATTACTTATCATCTTAATCAAATAATATTAGTATAAACTACAATGGGAATAAATATGCAATGTATAAGAGTATCTGAACTTGAGATTTTACTTAATGTCTGTCAAAATGGAATATTAAAAAACTAAATTATATAAGAAAATTATTATTTATAACCGTAGCTCATATGTAGGTAGATTTTCAAGTTTTATGCGGTCAAAAATATTTTATTGTGTACATCTATTCCAAATTGCAAAATTTTAATAATTTGTATTAAAAGTAGAGCTCTCGATTTTTTTGAACATTTTCGAGTAGCCCGAACAGTTGTTGTTCAAATGCTCGAAGAGTTGTTTGTTTGTTTATTACCCGTATGTTTGTACGGGCATTTGAACAATTCGGGTATTTTGAAGTTTGTTTTTTTCTTTTGTTTATTATTATTTTTTTTCTTTATATGTAGTTTTTTTTTATTTTTGTTTTTCCGATACACATTTTTTTTTGTTTGTAAGCTCGAATGCTCGAATGTTTGTACGGGCATTTGAACAACAAACGGGCTTCAAACAAAAACGATCAGATCGAATTGCTCGATACCCGGGTATCTAGGGCTCTAGTTAAAAGTCGATTTTATTGAAAAATATATACAGTGACTCAGAAAAAAAAAAAAATCATACGCCAGAGTTTTTAAATTTATTTCAAACAGTTCTGTCGAAAATTTTACTCTCTTATTTTCGTTTAAAAATGTAAACAATTTTTCAATAAAAATCGCCTTAAGCAGGATTTCTAAGCTTATGGAAAAATCCGAAAAATCGTAGAAATTTCTAAACGTGGATTAAAAATTTCAAAGCGCGGCCAGAATTTGTAGAAGATTTTCAGGAGATTTCTAAGGGTACTGTTATGTAGCCAACCAATTTTAGTGTAAAAAGTGGTATTATCAATGCTGTAAAAATTTCCGTCGATTTTAGTAATTTTTTTCTGTAGGGTGTTTGCGTTATATGTACGTGGGACCGTTCCAATTAAAATTTCCGAAAAGCCATTGTTGCATATTGTTATATTAAAATTGAATGAGCTGCAAAATTGCATACTCAAAAATCTTCTAAAAAATGTAGCTTTATAATTCTTAGCCCCTTTTTATGATAAGTACTTCCTTAATTTTGAAAAATTGGAAATACTAAAAATACTGCCTAAAAAGTTAACAATAATCGCTGCTAAATATCTGGGTTACTTTCGAGCATCACCTACATTAACCAAGATATGCGTTAGAAATATAAACATTAAAATTAAATATAAAGCACAAAAAGAAAATTATTGTAGGTACATATGAAAAACCATGTATCTAGTAGTGAAGTGCGGCTTTGTGCGACGTAATTTTTTGTCGGCTAACTACTAATTGTACTAGATATCATGTCCGAGGGTTAATTTCACTGAGTCTGACAGAGCAATATAACAAAACCAATTTTTAACATGAAAAAGAGTGATAATTTTTTTTTAAATATCCCAACTTTAAAAGCTTAAAACTATAAACTTAGAATTATTGGAAACCAAGGATATTATTGAAAAGTGTTAATAATTACTTGAACCTTTAGGATTCATCACGATTATTTAAATGAAATACTTTAAATAATAAATATTCAAGTTGAAACTAGCACTTAAAAATATGTAAGAAAAAAACAAAAAAATTAACTTCAGATATGCTAAGTTACGACCATCTGGGGCAAGTGCAGAGTATTGGGTCGGGAAAAAAGCGATGAATTATTGTTCCCCATTCTATTTCCAATATGTGGGTGTGTTTTTTTCTGTAATTGTAACAATTTTACAAAATTCAATTTTGGGCGCATAAAACTTGAAAATCTACCTATGCGCGTAGATTTACAGAAGAGAATGTGAGACTTACTTTTGAAGTATAGTTAAAGGCCCTTGGCAACTGACAATCTGGCATGTCAAGCAGTGTGAGTTTTTTTGTGTGTGTTAGTGCAATCGGCAGTCGTCGTGCTACACGTTCATGTTCGGGCTCGCGTTGATGAGAATCAAATCTTTTAGATATTTGCGTCAATCACCCGACACTCACACATATGTATACACTGCTTAACATTCCAGATTTTAAGTGGCCAAGGGCCTTAAGAGTTTGATATATGTATTATAAGCGATATTTGTGTACTAAAATGTTAAATTATAGTCTGAAAAAATTACATTTCGCTAGCTTAGAGTGCAAACTGTGTAAGTCCACTTTTATGAAAAAGTGTATTTTTATGTAGAACGCTAGAAAAATCAAATACGCACCGCGCTAAACAAGTCTGAGATACTTGTCATATTTCTACTCGTTGTTATTCAGTGATACGCAAATTGTGTAAGTCCAAAAAGCGAAAAAAATTGTGTAAGTCCAAAATATTTATATGAAAGAAATTTTTTTTCATTTCGAATTTTTTTTTTGTTTTTTGTCTCTCCTACAAAGTTTTAAAAAAGGACTTACACAATTTGCATTCTAAGCTAGCGATTTTTATCATTTGTAAAAAAAATTGTAGTTTTTTTTGGTAATTTTAATTTTGGTAAATTTTTTACATTGGCTGTGACCCCCCCCCCCCCCCCCCGAAAAATTCTCTAGCTACGCCACTGTTTCTAGTACATCAATATTTCTAAACAAAAGCAGAAGCTTGCATTTGAAAAACTGGTATATGTGTCAGGAATCGAAATGTTTGTACGGTACTACCAGATGCACAGCCGACTAGCTGAGTCATCCAGAAATGTGAACTTAGACTATTTAAAGTCACCATCTAGCAAGTTTACTTAACTAAACCTATTCCAACAGAAAAACTAGCTTAGAACAACCCTCTGTCAGCTTCAAAAATATATGTTATCAAAGGGTTAAAATAAGTATTGCATACACAGAGGCGCAGACAACTGTTTGAGCACTTTCTCTCTGTATCTCTCTGTCAAAACTTAAATAATTGTGCATAATCTTAACACTTGAGCGTTTTCAATTTCAACTATGTATGTAGCGCAGCACGCACAAAGAACATAAGAAATTTAGATCTATGTACGTAGTTTTATAAATTTTCTAATGCTACGCGATTATTTTCGACGCTTTTGCACTGAGAACAGTTAAAAGCCAAAAAATATGCTTCAAATTTTATAAAAGCACAGGTATGTATGCACATGTGTATGCGTTACGTGAAATGTAAAGTTCGCGTAAAGTAAGCATAAATAAACAAGAAGGTATGTATGTATGCAAGAAGAGCGTACGTGTTTCCAAGAAAGTTAGATAACTTTCAACAACTCAGAAATGACAAGCAGTATGTATGTATGTGCTTTAGGGTAGGCGGCAAACAAGCCGCAAATATGTATGAGATATGCAGATACACACGTGCATGTGAACGTAGTTGGAAATAATAACAATATTATATGGTTTATGCATGGGAAGCGCTAATACATAAATACATACCTATACATACATACATATGTACACTATATATTTAATATATACATTGTTAAGCTGTGTTTGTGTTATGCAAATAGGCACCCAAGTACACCTAGCTAGCAATGGTTGCCTGGTGGCATGAATTAAAACCTCTACAAATAATACGCAGATAAACATTAACGGGAGAGAGAGAAATAATTGAAGGATGCGCACGTGTAAAATATTTACATATATAAGTATATTTGTGTATTTTTGCATATATACATTTTAACACATTTTACTGTGACAGTTGGGAAGTTGGCGAGCACAAATAAAAACAGCATGAGCAAATGAAGATAAGAAATGGATGCCAAAAGCTGGCACGCAATTAGGTGTGAGTGCATGAGTTGATGAAATGACAAGAGAAAAAACATATAAATTGTTTTTTTCGCTTGAAATTTTGGAATGCATTAAAAGTCGCTAAAAATAAATTTTTCCACGAAATAAAGCTAATTAACAAGGGTGATAATGGGAAAGCTGACAACTGTGGGAGTTTAGCTAGAAATAACAGTAGGAGCACATAAAATTTGTATTTAATTGTCGTTTTTGTTTCATGCTGTGACGACTTGATGTGACAGTTTGCAGAAGGCAGCCAAACAAGCAAAGGAAATTTCGGTAGAGCTTTAGCGGAAACTAGATTAGTACATATATGTGTAGTTTATCCTTTCAGTGTCTTTTTCTGAATTATATTTTACTTAAACGTGCGTTTTCCCTTGTGACTATAGGTAAATAATACATTTTCTAGATTTATAATCAAATTGTCTTAAAATAGCAATAAAATAACAATATACTAGTTCCGAAAATCTTCCTTAGTTAGTGATAGCTCAACTAAACTGGTCCACAAGTATTTGCAAAAGAAATCACGAAATAAATCCAAAATGGTTCGACGATTTGGTAACTCTTCCTAAACTCTTGCTTTTTCGTCAGCCTTTCACATATATGTATCAACGTAACTAAAAGCATACCTCCTTCTCTGAAAAAGTATACCTTTAAAATGTGCCTAAAAGTATGTAATAAAAATAAGTAGTAATTTTTTCTGCGTTGGCTATAACCAAATACATACTCGTACTTCCATATCCTTCAAAAATAAATAAGAGAAGTTTTTTTGTAAAACAATCCGAGAAAACTTGAAATAATAAAACCCAGAAACAAACTGTAGGATAAGCTACGCTAATTAAATCATCCCACACGTTAAGTTAAGTCAGCTACTTATTCCTACACAGCTCATTTAATGCCGCTAAATTGCTCAAAAAAAGAATTTATCAAATTTGTATCCTAAATAATTTGTACACAAATTTTCTTTGTAGCAAAACTCCCAACAACAGAGCAACAGGCCCGACTTTATTATTTCTTTCAAAATTCTAAAAACAGAAATTCTTTCACATGCTGCCTAACATATCCAACCATCTATTCTAATTTAATATAATCTCTCTAATAAAAAATATATATACACTTTTGCAGTGGAAGAAGAAGGCATATTCAAGGCACGCAAGCAGTAAATTTGCCACTTGGCTCTGATAAGCAGACAAATAAAATGGCAAAGAGATGAGAAGAGTAAAATAATAATCAGTAGTAATTGTGTACGCAAAAGAAATATAAAAATAATAATAACATATATGTATGTATTTACTAAGAAGTAAGAAATTGTCTTAAAAAATATGGCAACAAGAAATTCAGCAATAAACTACGTATGTATCTATATGATTGTAAAGAAGCCCTAACCAAATATTAGATGTAATAAAAGATGGACACGTATGTACACACACTCAAAAGCCGGCAAATGTAGGAAGCGTGTGAAGATTATCTGTAAGTGTACTTAGGACAAAATTCATGAAAAAGAAAATGAAATAAAGAAATAATAAAATTTTCAACAAATAAAAAGGCATTTTTTGTTACATTAAGTGGGCGAAGAAGCGTGTGAACTTCACACGCGTGTTTTGATGCGAGTCTATAGAGATGACAAGCAGTTCAATGGAATCAATTGAAATTGTTTTGTGTGAATGACATCTGTGATATTATTGATGACATTTTAAGTGGATTTGGCAAACGATTCATGCACGCGTGGAAAAAAATAACAAAAAAAAGCATTAACATTTCTAGGCGTGTGTTAATGGTGCTACTAGGCGTATGAGCAACTTTTTCATGTTAAATCTTTTATGAAGGAACCTTATTGGTGGAGTGGCTAAACAATTACGCATTTCAGTTTCAATGCTACAGCAGAGATCAACAACCTTTTTCAACCATTTTTCTTGATAAGATAATGTTGAGCATTTCAAGAGATTGGACTGTAATGCCTACAATTGAATGTCTTTGCATGCATCCATCTTAGATTGCGTTGGACAGTACAGGGTAACGACCAAAAAAACACAAAGCGATTATTACAATATATAGAAGGAGAATGTTTCATGTATTACGATGAATTCTTGCAGTTTAAATAACGGAAAAGCTCAAACTGACATGACAGAGCGTACAGAGTGGAGAAGAGTGTTTTTCTAGTTATATGAAGACTCTTCATTGAAGAGTCGGTTGTGCCGTGATAATAATGAGAGGTACTTTTAAAGGCAGGAATTTTTAAATATCAAGGCAGCAGCTTTGTATAGAAAGGTTATCATATAATTTTAGTCAAGGACGAAATGGATAACATAACTGCTAAGCTCATTGTAGATATTTTTCTCTAACAAAAAAAAAAGGATTTAAAATTTGCGCGCTTGAATACACACAACTTCCATTCTGCTCTAAATTACTACGCATAAAAGTTAAAAAAAAAAAACATTCAAACCTTTGTAAAGCAGAAAAGAGATGAGGGAAATAGAAATATAAATAGAAAAGGAAATAGAAAAGAAAACAACATCAAAGGCAACAATCAACTAATTTTGTATTCCTGTGCGTTCTGTAAATATAAATACATGCAGCATGCATACAAAATTATTTACACGCTACCCACATATATATGTGTGCACGTGTATTTAACAAACCAAAAAGCAGTACATACATATAAACATACATACATAGGCACGTGTATGTATCTGCGTTATAGACGCCATAATTAAAAAAAAAAAAACAAAAAAAAAAGAGCAGCTTGTTAAAAACGATAAGAAAAAGCGCGCAAAAAGCCAGAAAAAAATGAATAAAATGTGATTTTTCCAACAAAGCAACGTACCAAAAAAAAAGCAACACGAAAACTGCGCAAAAAACGCGGTATGAAATTGGAAATGGAGATGGAGGGTTAAGGGAGAAAAGCAGAGAAAAAGAATAAGCAGCACTTTACCACAAAAAAAAAAAAATAAATAAATAAAAATATATGCAACAAAGCGTTGACAAGTTGACAAACAAAAACAAGAAAAGAAAAACACTTTTTGGGGGAATGTCACTTACGCGCAAGACAAGTGCGGTTAAAGCGTACAAATGACACTGGAGAAAACCCACAAAAAATGTTGAAGTCGCAGTGGGGAAGAGCAGATGAATATGAAAGCATGCTTTTAAGAGCTTTAACAGCAATGAGAGCTGCAAAAAATGTGGTTGTGGGATTTTATAGTACTTTAGACTTCCTAGAATACTTTAACCCGCTAACACCATCACGAAGTGGTCGTTTTGAGTTTTGTACAAAGATTTTGTGTGAACAGAGCGCTAGTGAAATTTTATGGCGAATAATTTTCACGAATATTTTTAATCTCTAACGAGCTTCAAAATACTATTTTTTTGGGACTTTATAAAAAAGTAGTAAATACGAGCTTTTGGTGATGGTAGAGGGTTAAAGTATTCTACGAAATTAAAGCTCGTGTAATTTTAATATTACCAAAAACATATTTCTATACGCAGGGGCGGATTTACCTCTAGAAGCGCCCTAGGCAAACAAATCAAGACGCACCCCAATATTTCCAAAAAAAAACCGTACTTGCCTTCGTGTGGTGAAATTTTATTACTGATATATTTTACGGATTGAAAAAATTTGATTCGATTCTTATATAGGTACCACACTTTTTTCCATTTTCTAACCTTCAAAATGATCTGATCTTAAACCCTCATTATTAGGTGGCACAGATTTCGCAATATCATTAAATTGCAGTTCATCATACGAATCTGAAAAACAATTTTATAGTGAAAATGTTTCGTCCTGAAACTAAACTCACAATTTTTGACAGTAGGGTGCCTCCCAGGTAGCGAAATCTGGCTTTCTGGCCCAGAATCTACCTGGGCTAACCTAGCTGTCGATCAATTGACTTATGCATTTTTACCTTTTTGGTTATGATCAACAACGGAGTCATTTTGTTTTCGAGGAGTTTGAAAAAAAAAACAATCAAGTTTAGGGGTTTTCGACAGTAAATC
This sequence comes from Urophora cardui, assembly GCA_960531455.1. Lineage (NCBI taxonomy): Eukaryota > Metazoa > Arthropoda > Insecta > Diptera > Tephritidae > Urophora > Urophora cardui. Next base: position 145,446,380 of record OY482670.1, on the reverse strand, counting down.
TTTGTCTTTCTGCACTTTCTCGGCTGCACGTTTTTTGTTTGCTGGGCCGCTTAACTTTTTCATATTTGCACTCATTTATTTTTCACAAAAACTTTAATTCACTGACACTTTTTTGATGTTTTTAACTCGGAACGACTTTTAAGATTACACAAAATGTACGCAGCGCTTTGTATAGAGGCGCGAACTATTCAAATTAACCAGAAACAGAAAATATTCAGATCTTAGTTTCCTTTGAAAAAGTGAGCTCGCGCATTTCCCCGAAAAAATCCTTCAATGCCTACTTGATTTTTAAATTTGAAATTTCAATTAAATTTGAATCTTTCACGTCATTTACTGCACAAAAGCTACTAAAACTTAGTGCTCACATATCGCTCATTTGCTGCAAGACCGGCATGATTCAAAAAACGTGACTTTTTAGTTAATGCCGCAGAATAGTTAGTTACATCATACTTCATGTTGAGTAAAAAATTCTTTATGATTTTTTGAAAACTAAGCGCTTCAGATACAAACCAAATGTAGCATTTACTTGCGCACCATATGGCGGTTGAATCTCAAAATTACCCTTCCTGAAAAGTTGTGTATTTTGAAAAGTTCAAATGCAGCAAATGAGCGATATAAAAGTCCCAATGAGGCGAAGGTTAAGAACTGTACCAATGTTCTGAAATGTACTTTGATTAATTTTTCCTCTGTAAAAAATTGAAAAATATTTCTTCATGTTGTACTCGTAATATTCAAAAAAAACTTTTTTTTTATAAATAAAAAAAAAATTGTTTCCTTGTCTTAGTTTTGGCGCCCCTATTGAAACGGCGCCTTGGGCAGCTGCCCATGATGCCCCTATGTAAATCCGCTCCTGTCTATACGATATGTATTTTAAACGTTTTTTCATTTATTTAAAAATTACAGACGAAATTAAGCAAATTTAAAATGGCAATAAAAAATTGAACTCAGGGAGCAAAACCATTTGGAGGTTTTACTATATGGATAGCGGTTTTTCGTTGTGTGTAGGAATTATACCGTCCCCCGACAATAAGCCTTAATTTGTGTCACAGTATTATCATAACAAAAATGACTAACAACAAACTTAAATGACATACATTTCCACTAGAAAGGCACTATAAAGGGAGCTTATGCAATAAAAAAGCCAATAACAATAAAAAAAAACTACATATATGTATTTCTCACTTTAAGCGCGCCTAAATGTATGCAATTAAAATATTTATCAAACAAAACACACCAAATTTACTAAATCACCTAAACATTTTTGTTGGCCAAAAGCCAAATGCACAATCACTAGATAAATAAATGTAAATAAAAACCAACCATAGCAGGTCACCAACACAAACACAGACACAGTGAGACAAAGAGAGACAGGGAAACAGAGAGAGCAGTAAGCTTATAATCTGCTTACGTACAACTGCAGCAGCCTAAATTAATACAATAATATTTCTTTTTTTTTGTGGCAAAAGCATAAACGACAGACAGCGGCGGCCACAAGAGATACACAGACTCACTGCATGATTGTAATAATGCTGTGCGCACGCTGGCGTCAATAATAAATAAAACAATAAAAATAAAAGAAAAAAACAAATAAAATGGAGCAAATGAAAATTGTATAAAGCAAAGCACAAACAAAAACAAAAAAATGTGCAGGATGGGCTGACAATAAATGCTGTTAAAATAAATAAGGCACTAATTGTAGACAAAAAGCAAAAATGAGCAAAAGTAAATATGTAATAACATAAATAACAACAAAAAAAAAAAAAAGAAAAATTACAATAATAAAAAACATGAAGAAAATAAATATAAATAAATTAATACTAGCAGAAAAATAAAAAAAAAAACATTTAAAAGCATACCCTTAGGCGCCAGATAGTGATTTGCGCAAATTCGTTGCCTATTGTTTGGCGCATCAGCACAATGTGCCTACTGCTATGCAGTGTTACACATAGAGACACATATACATACATTTACATATTTACATATAAATACATTTGTACATAACAAAATCACACGCAGTTCAAAACTGGCACAAAACTAGCTCATAAAGAGACAGCATTGGTCCCGCCTATAGCCCAACGCGATGTTTGCAGTTGTTTTTAATACGTTGATTTTCTCCTACTAAGTGGCAATTGCTCGCCTCTGCAGCACTTTATTAGCCATTCTGAACCAGGGTTTGAATTTGCTTGCTGCAAAACAGCAATAGCCGATGTTTTTTGCTTATTGCTGAATTCAGCCGAGCCAAAAACGAAAACACGAATCATTCGCTTCAGTTTTCAGCTGAGTCGTGTTTGCTTGTATAGTTAAGCCAAGCAACTCAATTTGAGAGGGTTGCTTTTACTTCCAGCAATTAGTTGAGTAGTAAATTTTTGCTTACAGTTGCTTATTTTGCTGAAACTAGTTTTTAAGCAAAATTCAACATGAAAAGATGTTTACAAATGGACATACATACATATTATGTGTATATACATACATACACATAAGTAAATATGTATAAAAAATCGAAATATGCGTAAACAAATCGTTTCAGCAAAATAAGCAAAAGCAGAAAAAATGCAAAGACACAACTAATTGCTGGAAGTAAAATGAAATCCCCCAAATCGCGTTGCTTTGCTTAACTATACAAGCAAACACGGCTCAGCTGAATACTTGGCTGGCCGAGTTTGCTAATTTACTTTTCGTTAGCAAAAGCAAAGCAAAAGCAAATGCAGCAAAAGTAGCTAAGCAATTTCAAACCCTGTTCTGAACTCTCTTATGCGGGGACTTCTGCGGTAGTTTATAAATCAATAGTTCGGTGGTTTAAATCTTAAATCCTTTTTGTACCTTTACTCAATTTTATATAATTTCCCCTTTTAAAAATTGCATTAAATTAAATATAAAATGACTCACTTAAGTTTAAGGCAAACCATATTGTTGTTTCAAAAATTTCCCTTTTTGGGATATTTGAAAATTAGTGCAATTGTGTGAAATTTACCATTTGAGTTCGTATAGTTTAGGATACGGGTTTTATTTAATTTAAAAAAAAAATCCTTTTTCGGAAATTTTAGTTTGAGGTAATTTATTTGATTTTATAAAATTTCCCTTATTGGGAAATATTGGTAATTAGTAAAATTGCATTAAATTAAAAATGATGACTCACTTAAGTTCAAAGCAAACCATATGATTATGTTTTTAAAAAAATTCCTTTTTTGGGATATTTTGAAAATTAGTGCAATAGTGTGAAGTTTACCATTTTGAGTTAGTATAGTAGTTTAGGAGAACGATTTTATCTAATTAGAAAAAAAATCTTTTTTTTGGAAATTTTAGTTTGAAGTAATTTATTTAATTTTACAAAATTTCCCTTATTGGGAAATATTGGTAATTAGTAAAATTGCATAAAATTAAAAATAATGCCTCACTTAAGTTCAAAGCAAACCATATTATTGTTTTTAAAAAAAATTTACCTTTTTAGGATACAGTGGAACTCCCATAACTCGAACTTCTAATAACCATGAAGTTGACCATTTTGAGTTGGTATAATGTAAGAGAAACAATTTTATAGTGTAAATTTTCAGCACCATCGTTCATTCAGACGTTTAGTCAAACAATTTTGGTTCATTTTAGAAAAATTTCCCTAATGGGAAATTTTAAAATTAATACAATTTTGTAAAATTTATTATATTTTTACACAACTACTACGCTCTATAACATTTTTGAACCAGTTTTGAGTCGGTTTTAGCTCTCCTTATCTAAGTTGAAAAAATCTCTTTATGGGGAAATTTCAATTTGAGGTATTTTTTTTTTTTTAAATTCACCACTATAGTTAATTTAGACGTTTATTCAAACAATTTTGGTTGATTTTAGAAAAATTTCCCTAATGGGAAATTTTTAAAATTAATATAATTTTGTGAAAGTTACCATATTCTTATCAACTGTGCTGCTCTATATCATTTTTGAACCAGTTATGTGCCAGTTATTAACGCTCTAGTGTGAGCATATCGCTTTATGTGACTGTCTACTATATTTGCTGCAGGGTATGTATGAAAATGTTGCACAATTCGCAACGACAATCATCATAAATATTGAAACACTGACCTACAATGGAGAGTAAAGCACACAAAAATACAAGCGACTCATAGACGATGCCTACAAAAGCGTGTGTGAATCATTCGCTTCAGTTTTCAGCTGAGTCGTGTTTGCTTGTATAGTTAAGCCAAGCAACTCAATTTGAGAGGGTTGCTTTTACTTCCAGCAATTAGTTGAGTAGTAAATTTTTGCTTACAGTTGCTTATTTTGCTGAAACTAGTTTTTAAGCAAAATTCAACATGAAAAGATGTTTACAAATGGACATACATACATATTATGTGTATATACATACATACACATAAGTAAATATGTATAAAAAATCGAAATATGCGTAAACAAATCGTTTCAGCAAAATAAGCAAAAGCAGAAAAAATTCAAAGACACAACTAATTGCTGGAAGTAAAATGAAATCCCCCAAATCGCGTTGCTTTGCTTAACTATACAAGCAAACACGGCTCAGCTGAATACTTGGCTGGCCGAGTTTGCTAATTTACTTTTCGTTAGCAAAAGCAAAGCAAAATCAAATTCAGCAAAAGTAGCTAAGCAATTTCAAACCCTGTTCTGAACTCTCTTATGCGGGGACTTCTGCGGTAGTTTATAAATCAATAGTTCGGTGGTTTAAATCTTAAATCCTTTTTGTACCTTTACTCAATTTTATATAATTTCCCCTTTTAAAAATTGCATTAAATTAAATATAAAATGACTCACTTAAGTTTAAGGCAAACCATATTGTTGTTTCAAAAATTTCCCTTTTTGGGATATTTGAAAATTAGTGCAATTGTGTGAAATTTACCATTTGAGTTCGTATAGTTTAGGATACGGGTTTTATTTAATTTGAAAAAAAAAAATCCTTTTTCGGAAATTTTAGTTTGAGGTAATTTATTTGATTTTATAAAATTTCCCTTATTGGGAAATATTGGTAATTAGTAAAATTGCATTAAATTAAAAATGATGACTCACTTAAGTTCAAAGCAAACCATATGATTATGTTTTTAAAAAAATTCCTTTTTTGGGATATTTTGAAAATTAGTGCAATAGTGTGAAGTTTACCATTTTGAGTTAGTATAGTAGTTTAGGAGAACGATTTTATCTAATTAGAAAAAAAATCTTTTTTTGGAAATTTTAGTTTGAAGTAATTTATTTAATTTTACAAAATTTCCCTTATTGGGAAATATTGGTAATTAGTAAAATTGCATAAAATTAAAAATAATGCCTCACTTAAGTTCAAAGCAAACCATATTATTGTTTTTAAAAAAATTTACCTTTTTAGGATACAGTGGAACTCCCATAACTCGAACTTCTAATAACCATGAAGTTAACCATTTTGAGTTGGTATAATGTAAGAGAAACAATTTTATAGTGTAAATTTTCAGCACCATCGTTCATTCAGACGTTTAGTCAAACAATTTTGGTTCATTTTAGAAAAATTTCCCTAATGGGAAATTTTAAAATTAATACAATTTTGTAAAATTTATTATATTTTTACACAACTACTACGCTCTATAACATTTTTGAACCAGTTTTGAGTCGGTTTTAGCTCTCCTTATCTAAGTTGAAAAAATCTCTTTATGGGGAAATTTCAATTTGAGGTATTTTTTTTTTAAATTCACCACTATAGTTAATTTAGACGTTTATTCAAACAATTTTGGTTGATTTTAGAAAAATTTCCCTAATGGGAAATTTTTAAAATTAATATAATTTTGTGAAAGTTACCATATTCTTATCAACTGTGCTGCTCTATATCATTTTTGAACCAGTTATGTGCCAGTTATTAACGCTCTAGTGTGAGCATATCGCTTTATGTGACTGTCTACTATATTTGCTGCAGGGTATGTATGAAAATGTTGCACAATTCGCAACGACAATCATCATAAATATTGAAACACTGACCTACAATGGAGAGTAAAGCACACAAAAATACAAGCGACTCATAGACGATGCCTACAAAAGCGTGCAAACGGTGACGAACACATACAATTGTAAATCCACTCTATATATACATACATACATAAATAGAAAATTTACACAAAAGATGTATGAATGAATAAGTAAATTGAATTTGTATACATATGTACATACATACAAACGAGTCATTTGGCATGCATTTGACTAAATTGACATGTTTTCTAGTATGATGTATGCTTATACAATTGCATTGCGGATTATTGACAGCTTAATCTATTTCAATTTGATTGCAAAGATATGTACATACATGTATTGCAAACATTTAGGCGCCGAGCAATAAAAGTATGTAATATATTTTAGCTGGCTTAATGCCTACAAAGTGATGCATGGTTGGATGGTTATCAAGCGCAAATCGGATGAGAGAGTGTAGCATAGAATATAGTAAAAGAGTAAAAACAAATACAACAGCAACAAGATGACTTACCTAAAAATAGTGAAATGTTTAGTGTGCACAAAAGTAGACAACGCTTTTTAGAAATTTTATTTATTATTGATTTGAAAATTTTAGTATTTACAGTACAGTACTTTTACAATTAAATTTTTCGAAAATGTACTACACTTTTTTTATTTAGTTTTAAATGAATACTTGCTTCACACAAACCATAATATTGTGTTGTTACACATGAACATACTTTTGATTGGCAAAAGAAAACGCGAGCGTATTAAATTTCTTTTTCTCCGGTAGCACTAACCAAACACGGCACATGAATTTTTCAAACTGTTCGCACAGCATGCGTTGTCATGTGTTTTTAGCAAGCAGAATCCACTGCCAGCAAACGATAAACCGCCTAAAAATATGTGTTGCTCTGCAAAGGTGTGGGCACAGAGATATTCATGCGTGCTAACAAACAAGCACTTATTATTGATATAAGCACGCTTTGCAGCTATTTTAATAGGAGAACACAAGTAAATAGCGTCGTGAGCGAGAGAGAGGCATTGAAGTGCTGAGCAAGCACATAAAAGCAGCCATACTTATTGGGTATGCTTAAGGAGTGTAAGAAAAGAGAGAAAGATGTAGAGAGAGGGAGCGTGTTAGTCTATTACTCATTTTACGCACACAAATATTTATATGTGCATACTGTTTTTCTGTGCAAAGTGGCTGCCAGCCCACTATAAACATTATTTTTTGCTTGATGATGCCTCAACAAAAGAATTAGTGTGGCATCCTTTGCAGTAGAAAGCTCTTCGAATGAGTACTCGGAGCAAACAAAAGCTACGAAGCAGCAACGCTGCAAACTGTGAGCATAACAAAATATTTTTTGAGCTTTTTGCAGTTACCACCCCATAAAGATTTGACTTAATTCTCAACTTCAGTTGCATTTGAGAAGTAACCATATTCTCAAACTTCAAACGTTAGTTCTCAAATGCATCTCAAATAATAGTTTATATAGCGTACTCAAGCAAATAGGCACATTTTTCTCAAATGTTAGAGAATTTTTTGAGAATGTTGCTAAACTCAAATTAATCATTGAGATTTTCTGAAACGTTTAAGATTTTTTGGCTAGATGTTTATTGGGTAGTTGAGGGTTCGCAAAACGCTTGCTACTTTGCAGCGAGTTTTCTGTAGATAATAAGGGTATTTGGGGAAAATTTATGTGAACGTAAAGTAGGCATTGCATACCTTTTGGCGTTCAAGTACTATAAAATGAGTTCGAAATAAGCCAATGTGTGGCCAATATTTCATGACGAAACAGTTTGCGGAAAATATTAATGGTGAATGTTTTTCTCGCACAAAATTTTCAACAGAAATCCACAGAAAATAAAAATAGTGGAAAAGCATAGATTAAACTCTTTACAGAACATTGTGCTATTAGTTTAAGATGCTAGATAGTAGAAATATTCCAGAAAGTTCCTTAACATGGAATATATAACGCTAAGAACAATAAATCATCAATTGTAACTCGCACACAAGAAATATGTCTCAAATGACAAATATTTACCCAAAAGTATGCAACATTTTTTATCCTTACGACTTTATAGGCATACGTTTTGTACTAAATCAAATTTAAACACCCTGTAGCGCTAAACTTCAAGGGCCTCTCAACACCTTGATGATAAGTACATATGCATATAATTTGTGTACACATGTCTGCACTATGTATTAAATTAATTACGTACATATAACCACTTGTGTTCATAAGTGCCGCCTTAAAGTATGCTACTAAAAATAGCTCATTATATACAAGAAAAAAAGTAGGTATGTAAATGCAGACAGATAGTCGAATAGAAAGAAAGAGAGCCGAGTTTCTTAGCTATATGAGAACGCATTCTTATTGATGCCGCTACGCTCAATGAATTGGAGTTCATCAACTTCGCGAGAGCGACACGCAAGGAGAGCGAGAGGGAGAAGTTAGAGAGAGATAGAATGACGAGGGCAACTCAAGGCCATTTGCATGCTTTGGAAAAGATGTCGCGAAATGTGGGTCAGATGTCTTATGCAGATAAAGCTGCTGGGCAAGGACAAAAAAGTTCAAAAGCAAAAAGCTTTCAAAGCACAAAACTTTTCAAAGCTTTTGTAAATAAAAGGATTTGAAACTTGAATAAAGCTTTTGTAGCTATAAAAGTAAGTAACACAGAACAAGAGAAGGAAACTTAGCTAAAACTTTTTTTTATAAATTCTTCAGTTACCAAGTTTAACCTGACTTAACCTTCAATTACCAAGCTTTTTGTGTGGAAAACTTTTATGCAATTTTTCTATCTAAGCACTAAGCTTTTGTTTGATTCTGCGAAATATTTGAAGTACACTGAATTTTTAATTATGTGTACAGTTTTGGAGCCCAATGTTTTAAAATTGGATTGTAGATAAGGAAAAGGTTTGAAGAGCTTTAACCATTTTATGTGTATTGTAACTATTAGCTGCTAGAGGGCGCCTCAGTAAATACTTATGTTCAATGTGGTCGGTTATTAATAAAAACCTTGTTAAAATCAAGTATGCGTGTCCTTTGAAAAAAAAAAGGAAAATAAGGCAACATTTTGGTAAGTACTACGAAATAAATACGAAACTAAAGAGTTTAAGCTTGGCGTCAAAAAGAAAGTCCGCTCACATTTTCTTTACGAGGTATCGTCGGTCTCCTGTCAGAAACACGAATGTGAAAATTATTTTAAGTGCGTGGTCTGCTCTTTATCGGGTATATATTGATATAATAACAATTAATATTTCTACAAATTATTGTGTAAACATACATACATAATATGTACGTGTATGTACATAAGTATATATACTAATATTAATTGTTATTATATCAATATACACCCGATAAAAAGCAGACATCGTATTTAAAAAAATTTTCACATTCGTGTTTCTGGCAGGAGGCCGACGATATGCTCTCAAAGCCCGAAAAAATAGCGAATTGTCAACAAAGAAGAAATGGAAGTATTTTTGGAAAAATTTTTGGAACAATTTTTGAAACAATTTTTGAAACAATTTTTGGCAATGGATATTCGTAAAAGGCGTAAAATTAAGCAAGCACACTTTCCATTAATTTTTTTCCCTCATTAAAGCACTTCGACTAAAACGCAAATTAAAAAGAAAATTCACAATAATTTGTTACGACAATTTATTGGCAGACATGCAATGAATCTAATGCAAAAATTCAATGAGCCACAAGAAAACAAATTCAAAGTAAAGACAAATGAAAAAGTTTTGGATAAGAAATCAGTATAAAAGAGGGTTGTGACTAGCCAAACTAATGCAATGTTGGTGAAAATGACAAGAAAAATTATGCAAAACGAATGCAATTGTGCTGCAATAAGAGCCACAGAACAACTAAGCAAGCGTAAGTAAAATAAATGAAATAGAACAGCAGAATGGAATAGAATAAAAGGGAAGAGATGGATAGTAAAGTGCTTAAGAGCTAAGCCGTTCAGCGTTGGTAATTTAAGTGACAAGTCACGGTTGCGCTACAGCTCGAGCCATAAACGCGGTTATTAGGGCGACATGTAACTTGACTTGCGTCCACCAACTAACTTCCCTTACCTTACCTTGCCTTGCCTGGCCTTAGTTTCAACTGACCAACCAAATGCGACGCTGCGTGAAATATTATAAATGAAGAATTGTTTGTTCTTTTTTTTCGAATTTAAATTTGAATTTGAACTTTTGCACGCTTACTTTTGTAACTCACTTGTGTCTCAACTCACATGTATGTCACAAACATACATATATATAATAAATGGTCAACTTTCGATGAGGGGGCGTATTGCGTTTGGATATGAAATGTAGTCACAAGCTGTTTGCGTGGCGGGTCTGTTAGAATAACTTTTTTTCTGTCGCTTTTTGTCTCTTTCCACTTGACTTTGTGTGCATGAGTGGTTGGTTGGAAAAATTAAATTATTAAATTAAATTATGTCATAAGTTTTATTAAAGTTGTGTTCATTACACTTTGATATCCAATGGACTTTATTTGGTTTTCAATGTAACAAAAAACAAGTAAGGAAGCCTAAGTTCGAGTGGAATCGAACATTAAATACTCAGCTGTATGCTTTCATTGTTTGTTTGCGTTTAATGGAAACACGGCGTATTTTACATAAAGCGAGTGCCGTATAAAGTGGGCATAGCCACGACCATTTCCAACTTTTTCATCAGTCATCCAACTAAGCATATGAATATTATTCTTTGTGCAAAATTTCGTTCCTTTTTGACTTCTAGTTACAAAGATGTCACGTTACAAATTCCGAAAGGGTGTTACAGAAATATCTTTGTTAAAAAGTAGGCGTGGTCATAAACCGATTTCAATAAATTTTTGCGTGTTTATTTACACAAGTTATAAAAGTGTATAAACCAAGTTTCGTTATAATATCTCAATTATTTGTCGAGTTATGGGCTCCGCAATCTCGTTGATTCCTTTGTCTGAAAAGAGGCGGTGCCACGCCCATTTTCCGAAATTTTTCTATTTTTTGTTTCCGATCTATTGTAGAACTCATGCCACAAAATTTCTATGAATTATCTCTATATTTGACAAAGATATCGCTTAAAATATTTTTATTAGGCCCCTTTATAGTTCCCATATATAAAAGTAGGCGTGGTCGCCAACCGATTTCGCTAAAATTTTGAACATGTATTACCACAACTAATAAAAGTGTACACTGCAAGTTTCGTCATTATATTTAAATTATTTGTCGAGTTATGGGCTCAGAAATCTCGTATATTCCTGTTTCTAAAAAGAGGCGGTGCCACGCCCATTTTCCAAAATTTTTGTGTTTTTCGTTTTACGTCCGCAGTTGGACTCCTGCTATAAAATGTCAATGATATGTCTTTATATTTGGCAGAGATATCGCTTAAAATGTTTTTATTAGGCCACTTTATAATACACATATATAAAAGTAGGCGTGGCCGTCAACCGATTTTGGAAATTTTTCTTCCAAACATTTGCCTAAGTAAGTATATCACCCCTACCAAATTTCATTGATATATCTTCAACGGTTTCTGAGTTATGACTGATAAAACTTTCAATGTTTGCCCCTTAATAAGTGGGCGTGGCACCTCCCATTTTCCAAAGTTTTTGTGCTTTTTGTTTTCTGTCCATAGTTGGACTCATGCGACAAATTTCAATGATAGATCTTTATATTTGACAGAGATATGGCTTAAAATGTTTTTATTAGGTCACTTTATAATATACATATATAAAAGTGGGCGTGGCCGTCAACCGATTTTAACTATTTTCCGTCCAAACGTTTGCCTAAGTAAGTAAATCACGCGTAGTAAATTTCATCGATATATATTCAATGGTTTCTGAGTTATGACATATAAAACTTTCAAGGTTTGACCCTTAATAAGTGGGCGTGGCACCGCCCATTTTCCAAAATTTCATCAGATTTCTTTCTAGGGGCCTGAGCTCAACACGTGGGTAAAATTTCATCGCTCCAGCTGTATTAGTAACTGAGATACCAAATTTCCGATTTTTTCTATATAGGAAAAGTGGGCGTGGTCATGGTCCGATTTCGCCCATTTTCAATACCAACCGTCCCAGTCTCGATACAAACTTGCATTCCAAATTTCATCAAAATATCTCAATTTTTGCGCGAGTTAGAGTGTTTACAGACGGACGGACGGACATGGCTCAATCGATTTCTCTTTTCACCCTGATCATTTTGATATATATAAGTCTATATCTATCTTGATTATTTCATTCTGTTACAATCCACCGTTATGTGATTAAAACTATAATACTCTGTGTACTAGTACAGCTGAGTATAAAAAGAAAGAAAAAAGGTTGAGTAATGGAGAAGGAAATTTTTGAGAGCGGAAATTGTGACGCTTTGATCTTGTGAGTTGATGTACTATAAGGAAGTTGATGGAGTTTCCGTAGGCGAAGGAAGCGTTTGTACAGTTCGAATGTTGTAAAATTTGAGAAGTCGTTTCTTTCTTATTTCAGGCAAAAATATACATATAATATGAATGTGGTAGATTTTGATATATTGACAATACAAATAAACGCGAAAATCAAATAATTGCAAATATGACGATATGATAATATTACACTAGTATTACAATGATATGATAACGTTTCGATTACTAAAATGGAACCAGTAGAAGATTGATATAACAATATGACTATATTCCAATATGTCCATATGATAATTTTAAATCCTAATAATATGGTGAAACAATAAAATAATGTATGTATTAAATGCTAAAATTTAAACAAAAAAAAATCGATAAGAAAATATGATCATATGATTACATGATTATATGGTTATATGATTATATGATTATATGATTATATGATTATATGATTATATGATTATATGATTATATGATTATATGATTATATGATTATATGATTGTATGGTTATATGATTATATGATTATATGATTATATGATTATATAATTATATGATTATATGATTATATGATTATATGATTATATGATTATATGATTATATGATTATATGATTATATGATTATATGATTATATGATTATATGATTATATGATTATATGATTATATGATTATATGATTATATGATCATATGATTATATGATTATATGATTATATGATTATATGATCATATGATTATATGATTATATGATTATATGATTATATGATTATATGGTTATATGATTATATGATTATGTGATTTTATGATTATATGATTATATGATTACATGATTATATGAATAATTGATTATATGATAATATGATTATATGATTACATGATTACATGATGATATGACAATATTATGATATGACAATATGACGATATGAAAATGTGGTGATATGACAGTATGACGATATGACAATATGATGATGAGATATACAACCAAGCAAGAAAACATTTCAGTAATAAAGTATTAGCCAATATTATAAATTGTAAATATGAATATATGTACCTATGTCATAATAAAATGAAAATATCATAATAAGCTCCAAAATAAGAAATTGTACGTGACATAAAATTGTCAATTGACCAGAGACCGGTAGACAATATGCAACAAATGACAATTGATAAATCTATAAATAAGTAAGTCATCTGCAATTGAAAAGTCAATAATGACAACAGAAAGCAGTTACAGCTGAAGCAACAGCAGATAGTGTCTTGCACAGATTACACGTGACAGCTGGTAAGTGACAGATTGCAGACGATATGTGACAAGCAAGGCGTGGAAAGTACTAAGAGACCGACATATCATAGGACACAAATCTTCTGCTTCGAAAATTTCTAATTTATTTCTACATTACTAAGATGTACAGTTTCAGATTTATGGATTTTTTTGGTGAGTGTTCCTTTTATAATAGAAAGCAGTTTTGCTTGTTTTTTCGATTTGCAATCTTGCATACTTATCTTACATATTTATCTGTTGGCTAGACATTTTGGCCTGGCTATTGTGTATTATTAAGTGCCCAGTGATTTATGTTATTTCGAGTGGCTAGCAGCAGCAAATAAACATGCTAGTTATGAAGCACTTGAGAGTAAGGAAGTAAAAAAAAGAAGTTGAAAAGAAGGAAGTTGAAAAAAGGAAGTTGAAAAAAAGAAGTTGAAAAAAGTGTATTTGATTTTTAGGAGAAACATGTTTTTTTCTAAAAAATAGAGCCAAGGAAAAAAAATTTTTTTTGCTCAACTATTAGTAATAAGACAAATTGCATTTATGTACTTAGAATTTGTATTCAAGCTCTCAGCGCCAAGCTGAATTCGATTAAGTTGAGACCACAGCTGTTGGCCTTAAAGTATGCTACATTACATTTAGATAAAGAGAGGTATCTTTTGAACAGCAAGTAAATGACGCATAATTACATTTTTACAAATAATTAATTTACATGTAAATAGTATATGTATCTCTTAATAATCAAAAGCAGAAAAATTTCACCAATTAAAGCTTTACGCATTGTTATGCAGCAAAGTATGTAATTTTATCTGTAGGCATTCACTGAAGGCATGCAAACATTAGTCTAACGTAATGTGCGCGCCTATTTGTAGACAACGTTAATTAGATTTTTGTATCATTTACATCTTAATGTATGATGACTAGAGCTCGGATAATAGGTGAAAATCAAACGCCTAAAATTATGCTACGTAATGTTTGTGAGCACATCCAGTGGCAAGTTGAAGGGTGGGGCGAGTTCGGGTCTAAGCCCCCCGTGAATGCAATTGGATTTTTTGCTCACTAGGATGCCAGAAAAATAAATTATTAAGGTTTTTTATGAGTTGCACGTGAAAAATTGCAAAGAAAGCTACAATAAATAAATATAATAATAAAGAAGAATAATAAATAAAGTATAATAAATAAATAATAAAAAATATATAATTATAAAGAATAAAGAAAAAAATTAAAAATTTGTAGTGACTCGCTTAAATTTGAGACAAAATCTTTGCAAGTGAAGGAAAAATATATTTTGAATGAAAATTAGGCAAGTGCATATTAGCAAATGGAATATATAATACAGCTTTTTAATTTGTAGTGGTCTGGCTTTAAACATTTGCATATTTTAGGTAAAAAAACTTGATGTGAACTTTCCTATTTTTTCTTATGACCATTTCAGTGTTTACATTTTTCCAATTGGATACTCGGCATAACTCCATATTTGTAAAAATGCACATTTCTCTCGTGGTAAAAACGGTTTTGCATTTTTGTTTATGAGTTATTGGAACATTAACTATGCCATAATTTACTTACTTGTCCCAAATTTTATTATCATTACAGCCAGCAGCAAAACAAAAGCTTTCAAAAAGATTGACGATGTACAAAAATATAAAACAAAAATTTAAATAAATTTAATTTTTTTTTCTAAACGCAAGACGTACGAGTGTTCTTCATACTTTTTTCAGTAAAAATGTCAAAGAAACTAAGTCCCTCTTTGGCTTTATTTCATCATACACCACTGTATGTTTATTTAAACTGCAAATTTGTGTAACATGATTAAGAACTTTTCTAATAAAATCTTCAGCCACCATACCAATATGCGACCCCTTTATATTTAAATTGTAATACCGCCACTGAAAACAAACAAAATTTACAAAATGTAGCATTTTTTAGGCGCTTGATTTCACCTATTTTTCCGAGATCTAATGATGACTAGAGCTCGGATAATAGGTGAAAATCAAACGCCTAAAATTATGCTACGTAATGTTTGTGAGCACATCCAGTGGCAAGTTGAAGGGTGGGGCGAGTTCGGGTCTAAGCCCCCCGTGAATGCAATTGGATTTTTTGCTCACTAGGATGCCAGAAAAATAAATTATTAAGGTTTTTTATGAGTTGCACGTGAAAAATTGCAAAGAAAGCTACAATAAATAAATATAATAATAAAGAATAATAATAAATAAAGTATAATAAATAAATATATTTTACGAATAAAATCACTTTCTATTCTGGCTTTATTTCATCACACACCACTGTATGTTTATTTAAACTGCAAATTTGTGTAACATGATTAAGAACTTTTCTAATAAAATCTTCACCCACCATACCAGTATGTAACCCCTTTGTATTTAAATTGTAATCCCGCCACTGAAAATACAATGGTAAACTGGGGCAAAAGTAGCATATTTTGAGGCGCTTGATTTCACCTATTTTTCCGAGCTCTAATGATGACATTCTTCCTTTTAGTCATTATCTGTATATCTACATATATTTTCTTTAACACTCTGTGCTCCTACAACCTTGTCTCTAATTTACCATCCTCGTTTTTGCTGCCATTCGTCTTCCTTTCTTCTTTTCTACTATCATAAAATTAATGACTTAAAAAATAAGTGACATTGCAGCTGTTAGCGTTTTTTCTGCTTCTTGTTAGTGTCCACACAGCAAAGTGACATAGGAAATATTATAAAATGTCAAGGACTGTTATTGTGCCTTTTTTTCCTTAGCGTTTAGCCGCCACTTTAAAGTACTTGGCATATTGTCTTTGTGTGTGTGCGTGTGTGTGTGTTTGTGTGTGTGACTTCTCACACTTTCGCAATGTCACACCTTCATGTCTGTCCTTAAACGTCACATTACCCAAGCGTTATTTATTTTCCTTTTTCCAATTTATGCAATTTTCTTTGCCAGCATGTATACTATTTATGTATTCTTCATCGCCTTTCCACATTGTAATTATGTCCTTTTAAGCTTAGATACTTAATATTGCCTGAACAAGCTTCTAATTACGAATTCTTACAAATTTGTTTCGCACGGTTTCGCAGCGGTTGTAATCTTTTTTGTCACTTTTAATTTGTTCTTCTATTGCCTTTTTTATTCGCCGGTTTACTGCTTTTTTCGCTGCTTTCTTTTTTTTAGAAAATGTTGCATATCTACTTAGTGGCGTAAAGGGGGTTTTTCTTTTTATGTGGCTACTTGCATCTTACGCTTCGCTTTTTATCTATTATCATATATTCTGTGCGCATGAATATTAACTATTTTGTCTCGTATTAACCAAATAACAGCCAAAAAAGAGCAAGCAGATTTTTTTTAAAGCATACCTTTAGGCGCATATTTCGGCCTCCTTTTTTTAAACATCACATTACGATGGCAAACAGTTGTATTGCGCAAAAAGATTTATGCGCATCGCTGCCTTTCAACTATCTACTTCTATTTCCTATATCTACTCTCCTCTGCATCGTCCGCCTTTTGTCTTCTTTTTTTTAAATATTTTTTCTTGATTGTCAACACTTCCTTATACACTGTTAAGTACTTTATTAGTCTTGTCACTTGAAATAAAAATGTAGTAAGGCACTCAGCTTCTCGGCAGTCATGCCTTTGTCTCATTAATAATTTATTTTGCAAATGTGCTGCTTTCGAATTGTTATCGTCTGCAATTTTCTCCGCCAAATCGCACTGTTGTTGCATATTTTTAGGCGCGTTTCCTTATCTATAAAAAATTTAAATTAGCATGCTTTTGCTTTTTCTCTTTCTTCGTTCTTGCTTTTGTGAACATTAAAGAAATGTCTGCTGAGTTTTTGAGATCTTCATATAGCAATTTACATATGTTGTTTCCATTTGGTTTTTTTGTAAGTAATGTAATGAAAGTACATTTGCTTACGCTTAAATGCTTTTTTAATTATAATTTTTGTTTGAATATATAATTTATGTGATGAAAGCAATTCGAAGACTAATTAAATGAGTTTTTTTGTTTAATAAGGACTTGCCATTTGAGATTGGACAAGGAAGTTGGAAAGGAGAGGAGAGCGCAAACAAGTTGAGCAAATAATATAATTTTTTTTCTCTTACAAGTTTAAACATTTGTTGCACAAAAATGTGTGTATTTAAAAAGCCAGACATAATTTAAATTTAATTCCTTTTGATGACAAGGCGGAAGTGTGTTTAAGATCGTATTTTCTAGGCCTAAAAAGCAAAGAAAAACTGCAAATCCTAAACTCAAACAACAATAAATAAAATCAAACAAGTAAAAGCGCGGCTGTCTTCGGCCGTACCGAAGACTTCATACCTTTCATGAGTGGGGAAATGAAAAGTTACCTATGTATGTACATAGCCTGATTAAGTTTAATTTATAATTTTAATTCTGTGGGTTATTTATGGAAAGATTTATTAGAAAAAATGGTGTCTTGGCTATTTAAATGGAGGAGCTACACACCAAAATGTCCATATCTGAACAATCGGTTGTATGGGAGCTATAATGGTCCGATCTTGACAATTTTCGGTAATCCCGTTTGGGCCCATATGGGTACAAATACTTTAAAATTTCACGCCGTTAGCTGTTAAAATAGAGGAGTTATACACCAAAATGTCCATATCTGAACAATCGGTTGTATGGGAGCTATAATGGCCCGATCTTGACAATTTTCGGTAATCCCGTTTGGGCCCATATGGGTACAAATACTTAAAAATTTCACGCCGTTAGCTGTTGAAATGTAGGAGTTATACAGCAAAATGTCCATATCTGAACAATCGGTTGTAGGGGAGCTATAGGTTATAGTGGTCCGATCTTAACAATTTTCGGTAATCCCGATTGGGCCCATATGGGTACAAATACTTCAAAATTTCAGGCCGTTAGCTGTTAAAATGGAGGAGTTATACACCAAAATGTGTATATCTGAATAATCGGATGTTGTGGAACTATATGTTATAGTGGTCTGATCTTGACAATTTTCGGTAACCTTGTTTGGGCCAAAATGGGCACGTCTACTTCAAAGTTTCATGTCCTTAGCTGTTTAAATGGGGAAGTTATGCACAAATTACATTCAAAAATTTCATGTATATCTGAATAATCGGTTGTTTTCTATATGTTATAGTGGTCCGATTCGGCCGGTTCCGACAAATGATCAGCTGCATATAACAACATACCTATATTCCGAATTTCATTCAGATATCTCAAAAACTGAGGGACTAGTTTGCGTTCACACAGACGGACGGACGGACAGACGGACATGGCTTAATCGACTCAGCTCGTGATTCTGATCATATCGGTATATATTTTGGTGGGTCCCCCACGCTTCCTTCTGGTACTTTCGACAAAAATTTTTTGGCACTAAGTTATAATACCATTTCATTCTCATGAAAGGTATAAAAAGGTACCAGAAATAATATCTGTTGCAAACTTTATGATATTGCGCTGAATTGAATTTGATTGTAAGCAAAAAAAAAATAAATAAAGAAAGAGGTAATAAAGCAAGATGTGAGATAAAAAAGGCAAAAATCGTCAAAAGACAAAGAAGTCAAAGAAAAAGAAGAAAACACAAAAAAGGTTAACCAAAAAGCCACATTTATGCGGCCAAAGCTAAAAACGATTTGCATAGCAAAAGTAAAATGGATTTCGCGGCAAACTTAAAACAACAAAAAAAACTAAACAAAATGGAGAAAAAAAAATTGGAGAAAAAACTGAGAGGAGAAGATATAAAAACAAACACAAATAAAGGTATAAAAAAGAAATATTTTAAAGTCCGCATAAAGCACAAATAAAAAAGTGTCGCAAAGTTCAAAGCGAAGCCAGGCAAGTGAATAAAGGCACAAAGGCGAGTTAGCAGACTAAAAAATTATAGTAATAATAGCAAGTAATAAGTGCAGCGAAGAAGTTATGAGTGTATAAAAAAATAGGAAAAAGAAGGTAATGAAGAAAGGAAAACAAGAGAAAAGAAACAAAGTTAGGCAATAATTTTATACTTTGTTTAGAAGTAGATTAAGGATATATATTCCTTTGGTTCGCTTATGAATCGGGCAGCTTTAAGTTATTATTATTGCTATTGTTTTGAAGTCTATTTGTAAGCCTCAGAAGATATGGATTTGAAAAGGCACAGTAAATGATACAGTTAGATAACCGAATAAAATAAGTTTACCGCTTAAGACTGAGGGCTGTTTTCACCATCTCCAATTAATTTGGCGCAAATTGTATGGCGAGCTGTCAAATAAATTGCTTAACCGGGAGAAATCCTCCGGTTAAGCACTTAACTGGAAATGGTGAAACCGGCCCTTAAAGTTCTTCAGACACATTCAAGTCTGACCACAAACATTCTTGAAACCAAGACCCAAAAAAGGACAATCAATTCCATCATCTGCAAGACAATCAAGTGCCAATTTTCGCTAATCAAACTACTCGAAATTTTGCATTTATCAGCGCATTAAAGGAATAAGAAAAAAAGAAGGCAGCAAAAAATCAAAAAGCAAGCCAAAGTTCTCAGCGCTTTACATATAACGAAGGCACACATAATAGAAAGGCAAGGATGAAAGGAAGTGAGCCAATGGAATCAAAAAGCTATGGAACACTCAACGTTAGCAGTCAACATTAAAAAGAAGCAAGTGATATTACTTAATTCTCATGAGAATTGAACTCGAGCTACGCAATTCTCAAGGTGTGCCAAGTTATTTTCACACAGATAAATATTAATAACAATAAATTTAACTTACTCATAGAAATTGTGACGGACGATTGTATAAATATTTATGTTATTATATTTAGATTCACATATATATGTATGTAAGTATGTCTAACCACCAAATTTACAATGGAATTGTTGCTATATGTATCTTTGGTTTTTCGGCCGCATGTAGAAAAGAGAGGTTGAAAAACAGCAGAGAAATGAAAAAAATATTTTCGAAACATATAAATAGGGAATACGTGCACTTATGTATATGTACAATTCATATTTACACTTACGTATCCTCAATCATGGTGCGACGCAAAGGACATTAGTTGCGAAATGAAGCGATGAAATTGTCATCAGCAGTGAAATTGCTTTTTGTCGCGCATCTTATTTAATTTTGCTCATAGCAAATTACTTTATGAACTTATTTTATGGCAAAAGCTGCTCAAGCGATTAGGATTAAATGACCCATTGCTGGTGGTGTTTAATGTGTAAGACCTTGGCAATACCAATAAATAGAATAAGACAAAACAAAATAAAGTAAAGTAAACGAAAATAAAATTAAAAAAAATAAAATATAAAATAAAATATAATAAAATAAAATAAAATAAAATAAATTAAAATAAAATAAAATAAAATAAAGTAAAATAAATTAGAATACAATAAATGAAAATAAAATAAAATAAAATAAATTAAATTAAATTAAATTAAATTAAATTAAATTAAATTAAATTAAATTAAATTAAATTAAATTAAATTAAATTAAATTAAATTAAATTAAATTAAATTAAATTAAATTAAATTAAATTAAATTAAATTAAATTAAATTAAATTAAATTAAATTAAATTAAATTAAATTAAATTAAATTAAATTAAATTAAATTAAATTAAATTAAATTAAATTAAATTAAATTAAATAAAATAAATAAAATAAAATAAAATAAAATAAAATAAAAAAAATAAAATAAAAAAAATTAAATAAAATAACACGAAAAATAAAATAAAATAACATACATAAAAATAAAATAAAATGAAATAAAATAAAATAAAACAAAATAAACAAACTAAATAAAATGAAATAAAATAAAATAAAATAAAATAAAATGAAATAAAATAAAGTAAAATAAAATAAAACAAAATAAAATAAAATAAAATTAAATTAAGGGTCGATTTCATAATCAAATTAAAAGTTCCTTTCAATTCTAAAGGAGCCTTTAATTTGCTGATCGATTTCATAAAGTCTTTTTGAAGATAAAAGTTCCTTTAAAGTTAAATACACAAAAACGGGCATTTAAGTTATTTAAAGGTTCCTTTTTCCAGAAAAAATTTCATTTCTGCAGTCTGTCAAAATCAAATATCAAAAATTTATTAAAATTTTTGAACCGATTTTGTTTGTTGTTTTGTTCGTTGAGTCCTATAATGCAATATTAATCTTCTTCCTCTTTTGTGAGGTTGGATGACCGCTTGCTATTTTTTCTGCACTGGGTTTCCAAATTATGCTTCTTTGTTCTTTTTATTTTTTCAAAAAAAAAAAAAAAAAAAATAATAATAATAAAGCGACAATCAAAAAATTTATTTATTTTCAGAAAAAAAATTTCAGATTTAAAATTTTTAAATTTATGACAATTATTTGACATTAAAGGAGCCTTTTAATATTATATTATTATGAAATCACTCCCACTTTAAAAAACACTTAAATGGCTCTTTAACTAAAATGCTCCTTTAACAAAAGGAGCTTTAAGAATTTCATTACGAAATCGGCCCTAAATAAAATAAAATATAATATAATAAAATAAAATAAAATAAAATAAAATAAAATAAAATATAATAAAATATAATAAAATATAATAATATAAAATAAAAAAAAACCAAAACAAAAAAAATTAAAATAAAAGGAACTAAAATGAAATAAAATAAAAAGAAGTAAAGTTAAATTAAAAGCTAGATATAATATATTTTTATTTTTTTCATAGATATATATGTGAAATTTTTTCTAAGTGCGATGTCTGCTCTTTATCGGGTATATATTGATATAATAACAATTAGTATTTCTATATATGCTTATGTACATACAAGTACATATTATGTATGTATGTTTACACAAGAAATTATACCAATATTAATTGTTATTACATCAATATACCCGATAAAGAGCAGACATCGTACTTAGAAAAAATTTCACATTCGTGTCTCTGGCAGAAGACCGACGATATGTCATAGCTAATTAGTAAAAATCCAATTGTTGGGTTTTTTAAGAGCAGCGGTCACCCCTCGGCAGTGGGCGGCATACCCTCCGAGAGTATTTTTGCCATGAAAAAGCTTCTCACAAAAAATGCATTCGCCGTTCGGAGCCGGCATAAAACTGTAGGTCCAACCAATTAGTAGGAAAAAACAAAAATGAGCACACCTGAAATTGGGAGAGAAGCTCGGCCAT
The DNA here is from genome assembly GCA_960531455.1 of Urophora cardui. Classification (NCBI taxonomy): domain Eukaryota; kingdom Metazoa; phylum Arthropoda; class Insecta; order Diptera; family Tephritidae; genus Urophora; species Urophora cardui. The sequence continues at coordinate 145,423,694 of OY482670.1, read as the reverse complement.
AAAACTCGTCAGAGTTATAATAGCGCCATTGTATTATATTATTATATTATGTCATAGCTGGAAACTTTTTACTTAGTACTACTAACATTGCAGTAACATTTTAATTTTTACTGTAAATGCCGCTTTAATGCTGTTAAAATGTAAGACAGTACGCCCATGCATTTTATAATCATGTGCGTATAATGACGTACATATATCAAGCTCTTTATCAATTTAATAACTCAAAACGCATATTAATAAAATTAAAAAAAAAAAATTAAAAAAAAATCTGACCACAATTTTGTAAATGTTTAGCGTGTTATTGTTTACAAAAATTAGTTGATTTATAAAACTAAATGCAATTAAATATTTATTTCACAATTGCTTAAGCAATCGCTTATCAATGTTTTTGTGGCATTCGAAAAAAAAAAACAACAATAGTAAACAAATAAATAAATATTAAGGACACGTTTTTATATTTTGTTTATTTGCAGCGCATAAATTTTGCGGTTATCAGCAATGCTGAATTTATAATTACACCATCATAGCAAAATGCAATTAAAAACTATTTTGCTGCTTCAACTTTATTACTCATTAAATAATATACTTAAATATTATTTTACTAAAAATGCAACACTGTTGCGCTGCTTACTAATGCGCAACAGTGCGCCAAGTGCGATTAAAATATAAACAGCAGAAGAAAAAGGTAAACAAAATAAAGCACAAAAAATCGCATGTAATTATTAAATTATTTATTGTAAACAAAGTAACATTTTAAATCACATTTAATTTACATAAAAGAAACAATAATTAAAACATACGCAAATTGTGTTAAAAATGTAAATAATATGTGAGTAGTAGAAAAAAAAGCTGCGCTTATTACATTTAAATGGCGTTAGTCAGTTTGTAGTAAATTCATTACAATTCGTCTTTTTTTCCTCATTCAGCAAATAAGCTGAATTGCTCCCAGCACTTAACTAACTAAACAAAGTGATTTACATTTACTATTTTTTATGCTTTCAAATTTAAGCTTTATTGTTTTATTATTTGGCAGATATTTAATTCATTTGTATTCATATGTACATATATTTGCAGTTCATAAATTATTTTATTAAACAGTTACAATACAACATTAATTTCATACACATTTGTACCCACAAAACCACTTGACGTACTAGCCTTAATGTACCAAAATAAATGTAAAAATACAAAACAAAAACAATATTTGACCTCTTTCAAAACCAAAACCAAAAAAGTCTGTGATTGATATTGATATGAACAAACAGCCTTGGTTAAGGTTCTCGATTGCTGTTGCTGCTCAAGTTGCTTCTTCAACAGAAATTCAATGATGCTCAAGAGAGATAATAAAAATGCTTGAAAATAGCAGCAAAGCATGTGAACAATGAAATCGGAAATTGTTATGTACCAACATACATATGTATGTATGTATGTAGACAATATTTTTATTTTGTCGCGCTGACCAACTTCGAATGGTTTCTTCTGTGTGTATGTGTACAGTTGAAAAATTGATAACTAAAATTAAATTGAGTGAATGACAACTTTCAATTCAATTTCACTATCTACCGATGCTGACAACAATGAAATGAAGGCAATGATGTGGATGAGCTGGTCGCAAGGAAGAATGAATGAATGAATGAAATAAAAAGAAGATAGGCGCAGTATTGGATAATGAAGTGTATGTACATATGTGGGTGAAACGTACGCAAAGGCAACGATAAATGAGTAATGATTGTAGAAGTAGGTTTTTTAAATGTTTTACAGTCGAAATAATTCAATCGATGCAGAAGAATGGTAATTGAAAAAATTTAAAATTAAAATGAAATAAAATAAAAAACTAAAATAAAATAAAATAAAATAAAAGCAAAATAAAATAAAATAAAATAAATTAAAATAAAATGGAATAAAATAAAATGAAATGAAATGAAATGAAATGAAAAGGAATGAAATAAAATAAAATAAAATAAAATAAAATAAAAAAATTAAATGAAAAAATAAAAATAAATAAAATAAATCAAAATAAATCAAAATAAATCAAAATAAGAAAATTAATGAAAATAAAATAAGACAAAATTAAATAAAATAAAACAAGATAAAAAAAAATAAAAAATAAAAATAAAAAAAAAAATAAGAAAAAAAAATAAGAAAAAAAAATAATAAAAAAATCAAATAAAATAAAATAAAATAAAATAAAATAAAATAAAATAAAATAAAATAAAATAAAATAAAATAAAATAAAATAAAATAAAATAAAATAAAAGAAAATAAAATAAAATGTAATGAAATGAAATGAAAGCAAATAATATAAAACAAAAAAAATAAATGAAAATAAAATGAAAATATTATAAAACAAAATAAAAAATAAAATAAAATAAAATTAAAAAAAATAAAAATGCAAATAAAACAAAATTTAAATGAAAATGAAAATAATATAAAATAATTAAACTTAGTAAACCCGGCCGCGCGATGCTGCGGCTTTCAATTACACTGTGCGACAATTTGTGGAAGACCACTTATTGCTATTTTAAATTTGACTTCCCCTTAAAAATGGCAGAATATATATCGGCTTTAAGCCCATAGATTCTTCTTAATAAAATATAAAATTAAGCATATACATAATTACTGATTATTTTTTGATTTTCCGTCGACCTACATAGATTTTGTATACAAAGATTTTGTCCGAGGAGTCCCATAGTGAAGTTATAAGGCGAATAATTTTCTATAATATTTTATCCATCTACCTCCAAAAGGTCGTACTTCTCTTTCTCTTCCCCTTTCCCTCTTATTTGCGCTTCCTCTTCCCTTTATCCATTTCATTTTCCGTACTCTTCCCTCTTTAGCCTCCTTTCCTCCGCCATTTCCGTTCCTTTCATTTTCCCCTCTCCTTTTTTTATTACAGGGTAAGACCTTTCATGACACTTAAAATTTGAAAACCGGACAAACTGTAGCGTAAAAATAAATTTTTGAACAGGCAACAAATCGTTTTGTAAAAATCGTAATAAACTACTCATTTTCAGGCCAAGCATTTTCATATGCCCGCAAAAGTCATTTCATATGACACCTTAAATTTAAAAATCAAACTGTGGAGTAAAAATAAGCTTTGGAACAGGTGTCAACATTCTTTGTAAAAATTATGATAAATTACTCATTTTGAGGCAAAGCACTTTAATATGACATCTCAAATCTAAAAATCAAACTGACCATAGCGTAAAAGTTAAATTATCAACAGGTGGCAACCCCTTTTATAAAAATTATAATAAATTACTTATTTTCACGCAGGGCCCTTTCATATGACACACCAAATTTAAAAATCACACAAACTATAGCGTAAAACTGAATTTATGAACAGGTGGCAACCCTTGTTGTAAAAATTGTAATAAATTACTAATTTCCAGCTCAATCCCCTTCATATGGTACCTGAAATTTATAAATCAAGCAAACTATACTGGACAATTAAATTTTTAAACAGGTGACAACCCTTTTCAAAAAAATTAAACCTTCCTGCACATCTACAGGCTAAGCCCTTTCATATGACACCCCATTTTCGAAAATCGGTAAAACGGTGTTAAAGTTATGGTGCTTACAAAAAATCGCTTAGCGTAATATATATGTACTACGAATAGTGAAAGCGTATACACCAAGTTTCGTCATAATATATCGATTATTTGTCGAGTTATGGGCTCAGAAATCTCGTATATTCCTGCTTCTAAAAGGAGGCGGTTCCACGCCCATTTTCCAAAATTTTTGTATTTTTTGTTTTACGTCCATAGTTGGACACCTTCCATAAAATTTCAATGATATATCTTTATATTTGACAGAGATATCGCTTAAAATGTTTTTATTAGGTCACTTTATAATACCCATATATAAAAGTGGGCGTGGTCGTCAACCGATTTTTGGCAATTTTTGCCTAAGTAAGTATATCACGCCTACCAAATTTCATCGATATATCTTCAACGGTTTCTGAGTTATGACTCATAAAAATTTCAATGTTTGCCCCTTAATAAGTGGGCGTGGCACCGCCCGTTTTCCAAAATTTCACCATATTTCTTCATAAGGGCCTGAGCTCAATACGTGTGTGAAATTTTATCAATCTAGCTCTACTAGTGACTGAGATACAAAATTTCCGATTTTTACTATATAGGGAGGTGGGCGTGGTCATGGTCCGATTTCGCCCATTTTCAATACCATCCGTTCCTGTCTTGATATAAACTTAGATTTCAAATTTCATCAAAATACCTCAATTTTTGCGCGAGTTATCGTGCGCACAGACGGACAGACGGACGGACATGGCTCAATCGATTTCTCTTTTCACCCTGATCATTTTGATATATATAAGTCTATATCTATCTCGATTATTTCATTGTGTTACAATCCACCGTTAAGAAATCAAAACTATAATACTCTGTGTACTAGTACAGCTGAGTATAATAAAATAAAACAGAATAAAATAAAATAAAATGAAAAAAAAAATAAAATTATAGTAATAACTGCCTTTGGCATTTACATACATATGCTTTGTTAAGTGCATAAACTCATTTATGGTTGTCAAAGCAGTCGCCAAAATATTTTAGCAAAACTTTTTGCTACAGACAAATGTGTAAAAAGGAGAGGGTGTGTAGGAGACGTGTGCAGTTACTTCTCATTTTTCCTAACACTTACAGAGGAGTGTAAGGTCTGAGCCAAAAGTTCTTAATACCTTTCATTGCTTTTCTGAAGCAACTGATACTAGTGATGGGCGAGTCCGAGATGTTTAGACAATCGAGAGAATCGCCATCGTTGCAAAATCACAATCGAGTCAAAAGTTGACTCGCTCCTCGACTACACAATCGAGATGTTTTTGCGATTGTTCCGAGTCGGCGGGCCGGCTGTTGTTTTGATGATATGTTTTAGTTGATAAAATAAACTGAATGAGGTTTGTTGATAAAGAAAGTAGGATTTTTAATGGAAGTGAGGCAAATGCATAAATAAATTAACCAAATTGAAAAATATGCTATACATAGACGCTGCATTATTGCAATCACAACTAAACAGTGTCGTGCATAATAATAATAATTAATTATTTAAACATTAATAAATTTTCTGAAGTGAGATGAATTTTACGAGTAGCAACAACGGCAATAGATTTGTACCACTCTGTATGTTTTGTAAAGCAATTTTAATATTCAAGCGGCAACAACAATTATTATGTATTTTTTGCAGCGAGTCCGAGATGTTGTAGGGTTGCTATGAAAACGAGAGGAATCGTTGGCGAGTCCGAGATGTTTTAGCGATTGTTTCGACTGACGGCCATTTACGACTTGACTCGAATACGAATGAAAACCATCGAGAGCATTCGAGATGTTTCAACAATCGAGAGAATCGAATAAAACATCTCGGACTCGCCCATCACTAACTGATACACAATGTAAGCATTTTTTAAAACAGAATGAGTCGAAGGAACAACGAAATTTAAGACACACAATTACATCTAAACACATTTATATATGTATGTAGCTTTATGATTTCTACTTTAAATTAAATCAAATAATCTCCAAGATTTTGGGTTCATTAGAATAACAAACATTCACTATTTAATGAGAATTATGGAAGATAATAAAAGCACAAATAAAATCAAAGTTAGTATAAGTACCAATGTGAAAAGTCACGTATACGCAATGTTGAACTAAGAAGCAACACATGTAAGCATTATTATCGCCTAAGTATTTTTGGATAGAAGTAAACCACCTAAAATCATATTAAAAGAATTATAACACAAAATTAAAGGTACAACGAGGTTAAAGATTGTGCCATAAAATATAAAAACACAGGCAAAGCAACATACAATATATTACATTAACAAATTTAATAGAGCATAGCAAAGACTCATGCGTGCTTGCTACAAAGGATACACACAAATTACCTATGGCTTGTGTTAATGTCATTTTGTGTCTAAGGTGAATTATATTAACCATAATTTACTTAAATAACATACGAAAGAGATGAGCGATGCCGCAGACAGCTGCAGAAGAACGCATTAATGAATAAACAGCTATCCGGCTGCTAAGTATAATAAATTCAAAATGTATGCATACGTATGTTTGCGTGTTTGTGCCAAAGGTGGTATGCTTAAATCTTCATTTCAACTAGACGTTTCTAAGCTAACCTTTGTTGCGCATTTATCGTAATTTTGCTGTTGATGAATGTTGTAAAGCTTTGACATTTAAACTTTTGTGCAACAAAAGCAAATAGGTGAACAACAAAAGCAACAACAAGCAGAAGAATAGAAATATGTACATACATATATATATATATACGCGTGTGGCCGCAAAGCATTCTTTTGCTGCCCGCCTCTATGATGATGTTAATAAACGTTAATGCCGCAAAATAATTGCGTTTAGGATTAAAGCAAAGATAATGGACCATGATATGAAATGGAGCGGCGAAATCTTGCAGTTAATATGTTATTTTTAAATGTGTTATTTTTATTAAAATTGCTATGTTTAGTATTATTGCATGGCAGCCTGCGTAGCTATTACGATTTGCTGTGTGTTATAAAAGTGTAGGAAAGTAGTTAGTTAGCACTGCTGTTAGTGTAGTGAGCAAGTATAGAAATAAAAGCTGGTTGTTAGGTGGTACACATTGATATTATACGAATACTAGTTTTGAAACGGTGGCAGCAGTGCCCATATAATTTTAAACACTAAGCTATGAGCTGTGGAAATATGCGTTTTAGTTTGAAGAATTGCTATGCTATATGCGGAAAAGCAATGAAAAGTGATGTGCATTTATGTTATTTGATAGACAAATTATACTACAAGCGCATAAAGTTAGTTGTGATATCATGTGACCAAGTTTAGTGTACTTGAAATGAAGTGATATTATGGTACGACGTTTGGGAAAGATCATGTGATATACGATTATGTGATGTGTAATCGTTTGATTTGAGATAATGTAATTTGGGATCATGTGATGTAAATCATGTGATTAGTTGATTAACGAAGATGTGATTTGCGATTGTATGATATTTGTTCATGTTCTATAAAATCATGTTACATGTGATGATGTGATCTGAGACAATGTAATTTGAGCTCAAAAATCGTGTGATTATTTAGTTCAAGATCATCTGATTTGATGTGATGTGATTAGCAGATTTGTGATGATGTCATGACCATGTGATATAAGATCATGTGATTTGAGATGATTGGATTTGATATAATGTATGTATGTAAATTGAGATCATGTGATGTACATTATAATAACGTACGTTATTATTATTAGGTGATTAGATGATGAAATTTGCGATCATGTGATGTAAATGGTGCGCTTAAGTGATTTAAGGACACATCCTTTGAATAGGAGTTGTGATATCATGTGTTATGAGATTATGTGCTTTGAAAAGATGTCATGGCCATGTGATATAAAATCATGTGATATATGATTAGCTGATTAGTTGATGTAATTTGGAATCATATGGTGTAAATGGTGTGCTTAAGTGATTTAAGAGCACGCCATTTGATTAGAAGTTGTGATATCATGTGATTTGAGATGATGTCGTGACCATGTGATATTAGATCATGTGGTTATGTAATTTGAGATTATATCATGACCATGTGATATAAAATCATGTGATATATGTGATCATATGATTTAAAATGATGTAATTTGTGATCATGTCATGTACATAAATCGTGTGGTCAGGTGTTTTATGATGATGTGATTTGATATGTAATATGAGATCACATGATGTAAATTGTGTGTGATTAGGTGTTTAAGGTAACGTGATATGATATGGTGTGATTAGATGATTTGAGATGAATCATTTGAGATGATGTGGTTTGAGATAATGAAAGTTGCGATCATGTGATGTGAGTCGTGCGAACAGCAAAATCGGCGAAATCAGCCGTTTTTCATGCTAGTCGAAGTTCTGTCCCTATGTATTAGAGCTCTAGATACCCGGGTATCGAACAAATCGAATTAATCGTTTTTGTTTGAAGCCCGTTTGTTGTTCAAATGCCCGTACAAACATTCGAGCATTCGAGCTTACAAACAAAAAAAAAATGTGTATCGAAAAAACAAAAATAAAAACAACTACATACATATGAAGAAGAAAAAAAATAATAAAAAAAAAAAAACAAACTTCAAAATGCCCGAATTTTTCAAATGCCCGTACAAACATACGGGTAATAAACAAACAAACGACGTATTGCGGAACATTAGATAGGGTTGGTCCCCATACGAAAAAAAAAGTTGTAAAAGTCCGCCCCTAAATTTGAAGCTTATGTTGAGAGGGTTAAGGTACACAAAAAAAAATTTTTTTTGATCCCGCGAAATACCTCCGAAATCATTTTTTTTATTGTAACTTTGTTATTTTTCATCCGATTTTTAAAATTGATACGTCATTATTTTCGTATTTTGCAGCTCTACACTTCCTTCTAATGCTCTTTTGAGCTCTGAAGTCGTTTTCACATAGTTGGGTCAGCTAACTTATTTGTATGTCCATGATTTATCCTCTTTGTTTTGCCAAATGAAAGTGCTTCAAAATTCATGATAATGTTGCCTTGAAACGGTTTTACTAAATTAATAAACAAACAAGTTACGTCACAAAGCAGTTATTTAAATGACATTTGTATGAAGTGTAGAGCTTCAAAATACGAAACTAATGACGTATCAATTTTAAAAATCGGATGATAAATAACAAAGTTACAAGAAAAAAACAATTTTGGCGGTATTTCGCGGGGTCAAGAAAAATTTTTTTTTGTGTCCCTTAGCCCTCTCAACATAAGCTTCAAATTTAGGGGCGGACTTTTACAACATTTTTTTTCGACCCTATCTACGGAACATCCTTGTAGGTGATTTAGAATAATGAGATTTAAGGTCATATGAGATTATGTGATTTTCGATTATGAAATATGTGAACATCGTGTGATTTGAGTTCATATTATTTGAGAAATTGTGATTTAAGATCTTTTGATTTGGAATCATGTGATTTAATATCGTATGATATGAGAGCATTAGATTTGAGTGAAAGCGACTTCGGATACTGTGACTTGATATTTAGTAATTAATGCCATAAAATTTAGCTACTTCGTTAATTTTCCCACAACAAGTCGCCACATTCTAACGTGCAAGAATGAAGTTATACCCCTTCCGTAATGAGATCATAAATCACTCAAGCATTGCTACTTAAAAACGTCACGCATTAGATGACTTAAGTACTTAATTTACTTCACACTAACTTCTTACATACACACATACCTACTTATTTAATTTACTAAATGCCACAGATTGCAAGTTTGGGCACTAAAAATGTTGCCAGCATAAAGTCTGCAAAATAAAAATACTTCCGCGCGCCACATACTTACAGACATAAACATATGTGAGTAGTGCTAAAGTTTAATACTCATGTCTCGCACACGTGTGTGATGACGTCAAAACAGTAGTAAGTAGTAAGTACTTAATGCACATTTTTGAATGCGCTGAAAGCGTCAGATCTGAACATAAGTATGTACATACCTGCAAAGAGAGAAAGGAAGGGAAAGGCAAAATAAAATGATTAGCGAAAAGTTTATTAAGTTTATTTAATGACTAAATATTTATGTGTGTTTATATGTAAGTAAATAAGTAAGCATTAAAAACTATACTTGCAACAAGATGTATGCGCCATTTCAAAGCCAAAATGTAATTTTCAAGTACATCCTCAAAGCCGCAGCCGCTAAAAGGCGCACTAAAAGCTTCGCTCCGCATTTGAGGCGAGCAACTTTTTAGAGCAGCCTAAGCGTAATGTACTTAGACATAATTACGTACATATATAAATAAGGACATAAATTTTACACCTTGCAAACAATTTCAGGGTCATGAAAAAACATACCCACAGAACAAATGTTACGCCTAATAATATGCAACAAATTTCTTCGCTAAATAAAAACGACTTTCGGTGGCAGTTAGAAGCCTACAGTGCTTTGGGAAATACTCGTCGTGCAACAGCAGGAGCGTCAGGTGAAAACGACGCTCATAAATATGCAACAGTTTTATTAATTGTCAAGGTCAATGCGAAAACATTGCATATTTCAAGGCGATGCTTAATGTGCACCTTTATTTATGGGAAAAATATCTATCGATCGATAGTTCAGACTCCTCCCAGCTCTCGCTACATGAGTCTATGACTCTTTGTCCCATTTCACTCTGCTTCCCAAAAATCTTTGTTACAAAGTGTAATTCGTACACAGCAAATAACCACAAATTGCGCTCTTCACACGCATAACCTCTCTCACATTACCCTTCTTTCTCAACGAAAGTTACAGCTGTTTTTTTCTTTTTTTTTCTCAAGGAAAGTTACAGCTGTTCAAGTCGACGTTGGTCCTTGGTAGTCACCGCAATATCTAATCATTAAATTTTTAATTACCGTAGCGGAAATGATGTTCCTGCGTTTCCGCGCTACTTAAAAAAGTCTTAAGTTCACGCTCTCTCACGCTTTTGGCTTTTCGCAACACTCAAAACTTTTGATTTGTTATCTTCACGTTCATCTTCGTCTTCATCTGCATCTAGCAAACTTTCCCGCTTTTACTATCTTTTCATCTTGTACGTCTTGCCATCATTCCATCTTGCTTGTCTTGCTCTCTTGTTGCTGTCCTCGTCCTCGTGGTTTATTTCGTTTTGCTCATTACTACTTACTTTGCTTTAGTGCGCCGATTTGTGCGGTCTGTTGACCAAATAAAAATTAATAATCAATTTCTCAGTTTTCTTCTTCTAATTTCTTTTGCTTTTACTTTCCGCTTGCTAGTCTTCTATGTGCTTAAGTAGAAACTTTTTTCGCAAGCGCTAAAGTTTATATCCGCACTTTTGGTCTTTTCCTTCTCTCTCTCTCTTCTAACACCTCTCGCAGGAAACGAACTTAGGAACTATTTTTTCTGCAAACTATAAGCAATTAAATATTCTTTTCCTTCAAACTAAGTTTGTTTTTGTTGTTTTAATTTTTATTTTGTTGTTTTAATTTTTTTTTACGACTTTTCTGCCACTTCTTTAGTAACACTATTGACTTTCTGCGCTTTAATTCTATTATTTCAAGTTGTTCGGCTAGTCAAGAGCATCATCATTTAAGTTTTTCTGTGATGAAGTGATGTTGTTGCAGCGGCAAAGTTTTGCTTGTGGAACTAAGTATTGAGTTTCGGTGTAGTTAAAAGTTACATACTTTTAGTTAGTCGTACAGTTAATTGTTACTCTTTTACTTTTCCCTTGATTAAAGGTGTTGAGTTGTGATGTGAGAAAGGTAAGAGAAAGTGTTTGGGGCAAGTGTAATACATATGAAGGTAGTAAATGAGTTTATTAAAGTTTAGTTTGGCTTCAATCACGACAGGGAAAAACTAGTAGCATGATAATTGTATTTATATCTTCTGTAGCGAAAAAGTGATACATATAAGCATGCTGATAGGTACTGAACAACTGATGTGACTGACAGGTGATATCTCCAAACCAAACTTGACAAGATACATATGTCAGAAAATCGTTGCACAATACATCATATTCCTACCCTGTCAGAAAAACAAGCAACCACAAAGAAGTGCTGAACAACTAGTGACCGAATAAAAACTATAAAAAACATGTGATGTCAGATAAATACTGGACCTTTTTTCTAATGGGACTTTACTTAACCTAATCTTATCAGATGTTATCGGGCAGCAGGCAGAGTTCTAGATTATGCATAACTGTTTTTTTTTTTGTTTGTGTGATTTGCTATTAGCGTATCTTTATTGTGATGTCTTTCGCGAAGAAGTGATGTGACTTATTATCACCTAATGTGCTTGGTGATGTTTTGGTCTGATCTAATGCTATTTTTTGTGATGTGATGTGATGTGATGCGATGTTAGTATGTTAGAAGCTCATCGATGATTGATGTCTGTAACGACGATGCGATGCGACTTAACATTACGTCAATGCTTTGTTATTTCATTTGATTTGCAAGTGATGTGTGCTAAGCGATGTGATGTGTTATTCCCAAGTAATCTCATATAATGTTTTTCATTTTTTATTATCTTTATTTTTGTTTTAAATAAATCCATGTGATTTGTTTTGTTGTTTTGTGTTATAAGGTCATCGATGGTTGATCTGTGTAACGAAGGTGTGATGTGACTTATGATAACTTTGATGCTTTGTTATTTGATTTGATTTGCATGTCATGTTTGCTAAGCTGGCATATTGTGATGTGATATTCTCAAGTAATTTGATATGATCTTTTTTAATGAGTATTTTTTAATTTGTTTTTAAAAAAGTAAAGCGTTTGTGATTGTCTGTTATTTTCTAGTTTAATTTGGTTTGCTGTTTCAGAGAGTGTGTAAATACATTTTATTAGCATTTTAGTGTGACATCACGGCGTGTGATGCATGCATGCATATGATTTATACTGCTCCATGCTTGTGCGGGTTTTTTAATTAACACAAAACAATTGTTATTGTTCTAATTTCACCTCACTCACCTCAATACAACAGCTATTTGAGCAACCTTTTGGCGGTTTAGCACATTTGACATTTAGTATAGTGTTTGGATATGATGTCGCTTAGTTCACTTACGATCACAGAAACAACATACTATCTACATGTCTTGCATGCTTTGATTGAGTCTTAGTTATAAGTCGCGTGAATTCTTATGGCATGTAAAATCAGAGTGCGCCTAAGCTAACTCATATTAGCTTATATGAAGTGATGTTCTCTTATGGAATATCACCTTTGCTATGTGATTTATTTTGATGCGCTCTACCACGTTTTGGATAAGCGAAAGTTTATTAGTCTCAGCAGTCTTTGTTTCTGACGATAATTGAAGCAAAATAGTTACTTTCCTAAATCGTAGCTAAAAATATCAATTCAGTTAGCAGAGTCACTATGGAATGAAACGTGCTGGCGATCGAAGTGATTACACCATAAGCTATGTATGTGTTACTAGTTTATTTTTAGCTGTTTTATTCTGTTTCTATACAAATATGATCACGATTTATTCTGCTTTCAAATACCAACATCGAATTTTCTATTACTTCAAATATTAGATTTTAACTAAGTGCTTCTATCAGCATTAAGAGAAAAGTCTAATTAAAAATGTAATAGATAATTATAAGATTGCCCTCAGTAGCTACTAATTTATGTTAATGAAATGAAGAAAAACAGAAAGAAAAATAGCTGAGCGTGGCAAGTAGAAATTAAAATAAAAACAACAAAGATTTCTTAGCTGCATAACTAAATCCAACTAAATCGCAATAAACAATTCATTAAAGCAAAGAAATGAGAATTAAAACTGACTACGGAGAATAGACAGACAGAGAAATTGTTGAAAAATTAGAAGTAAAATATTAAAATAACAACTTGGAATAATTGGAAGCTTGAAACAAACTAATGAAAAAACAACGTAGCAAAAATAAAAAGAAAGAAAAAAAGCAAGAAGAAATTAATTACAGCAAATCAATTTAAAGGATGCGCTCAAACTACAAGCTTAAGTACAAAAATAAAGAAAAATAAAAACAGAAAATTAAACCTTAAAATGTAATGAACAAAATAGCACTTACAAGCAACAACTACTAAAGCATTACAACAACAACAACAACAAAAACACGTACATAATTACACAGCTGAATGATTGATTGTCAAAATGGCACAAGTACAAAACTCATTGATCAATTTTGTGTGCTGGCGGTGACGTTGAAGCAGTAAATGATAGAGCGTTTTTGCTATTGAGTGATTGCTTGTATCGGGAATGTGACAAAGTACAAACAAACAACAGTAAAAGCAACATACAAATGCAAGTTAATATTAAATATTGTAAAGTTTTGTAAAATTTTTACGTTTTGTTTCTATGTTTGTGTGCTGCGCATTGACAAGGCGCTTACAAGCGCTTATAAATGAATAGAGAGAAACAACAAATAATTGAATTAATTATTTTATCTATGTATGAGGTTTTCTTGCTGCTGTTTTAATTTTCAAGTTTTTGTATTGTGCAGGTTTATGTTTCATCATCATTTAGTACGTCAAATATTGCAACAACAAACGTAAAAGATTTTTAAACTTTTAAGGTTTAGATTTTATTCCAAATTAAAATTTATTTTAAGACTTTCAAAAGTTTAAAATTTAAACCTTTTTTGGTTTAAATTAAAATAAATGTCTGCTTCCAAATCCTCTTCATGCTTTTCCCTATTGTATCTTCTTTCTTATCCTCTTCTTCTCCTTTTCTTCCTTCTTCATTTTATCTGTTTCCATAATTATTTTGTGTTTGTTTGCTTCTCCATTCAAACAACTCCACACAGTCATTCATTCAAATTGTCTAATAACTAGAGCTCGGATAATAGGTGAAAATCAAACGCCTAAAATTATGCTACGTAATGTTTGTGAACACATCCAGTGGCAAGTTTAAGGGTGGGCTGAATTCGGGTCTAAGCCCCCCGTGAATTGGATTTTTTCTTACTAGGATGCCAGAAAAATAAATTATTAAGGTTTTTTATGGGTTGCACGTGAAAAATTGCAAAGAAAGCTACAATAAATAAATATAATTATGAAAAATAATAATAAACAAAGCATAATAAATAAATAATAAATAAATATATAATTATAAAGAATAAAGAAAAAAATTAAAAACTTGTAGTGACTCGCTTAAATTTGAGACAAAATCTTCGCACGTGAAGGAAAAACAATTACAGTTTCAAACCAAATATATTTTGAATGAAAATGGGGCAAGTGCATATTAGCAAATGAAATATATAATACAGCCTTTTAATTTGTAGTGGTCTGACTTTAAACATTTGCATATTTTAGGTAAAAAAACTTGATTTGAAATATAGCGAAATCTACATCAGAAACAAGTTAAATTAAAGCTTACGCGAAATTCAGGAAAATTCGCCAAGTTCTCAGCAAAATTTGTAGCTTTTCGCAAGTTTTGTAGCTCGTTGAATTTTACTATAAAAAATACTAATACCTGTTATTTGAGAATTTTTTTCTAGCTGTCCTCTGCTTTTTTTTTTCATGCGAATTTACAAGTCGAAAAAAACTACGTACTAGAAAATAATATAAAATTTCTACTCAAAAAGTTACAAATTTTGCTGAAAAATTGGCGAATTATCCTGAATTTTGCACAAACTTTTTAACTTTAATATATTTGGTTCCTGTTATAGATTTTTTTATATACCAAATTAAAATTATTAAGACCACATAAATAAATATATGTATTTTACGAAAAAAATCACTTTCTGTTCTGGCTTTATTTCATCACACACCACTGTATGTTTATTTAAACTGCAAATTTGTGTAGCATGATTAAGAACTTTTCTAATAAAATCTTCATCCACCATACCAATATGCTACCCCTTGATATTTAAATTGTAATCCCGCCACTGAAAACAAACAAAATTTACAACTTGTAGCATATTTTGAGGCGCTTGATTTCACCAATTTTTCCGAGCTCTACTAATAACTATAAATGAGCTTTTTATATTGTTCATTTCTCGAAAAAGCAAGTTGGAATTTCAAATCAAAAATTAAAATTTTTTTGTTGAAACCAAATTTTACGACCAATGAAAGTTTAAAATTTAAACCTTAAAAGTTTAAATGAGAAAAAATTTAAGATTTAAACCAAAAAAGTATGAAATTTATTCAAAAAAACACTTTGAAATATTTGTACTTTTGTAAGTTTGAATTTTAAACCAAAAAGGAATAAGAAACTTTTAAACTTTCGAAGGTTCAAAATTTAACCCAAAAAAGTTTTAAATTCCTTTCAAACCAAATCAAAGTTTAAAAAATATTCCAATATTTATAACAGTGTATTTCGCCCTGAAATATGCAATAAATTTTGTTTAAATTGGAAATAACTGTATCAGCTAAAAAATTGCCTTTTTTTTGCTTTTAAAATAAACTAGTAAACCCGGCAACGCGATGATGTGGCTTTCAATTACACTGTGCGACAATTTGAGGGTGAAAGACCACTTATTGCCACATTTGAAAATTTTTTGATATACCTTCATAGTTCATGGTTATTTTTATTTTCTGTGGACCTAGATTTTTTATACAAAGATTTTCCGTATTCTTTCCTCTTTCGCTTCCTTTCCTTCACCATATCCGTCCCTTTTCCTTTTCCTCTTCCCTTTCCTTTATTACCCATCCTAAGTGCTAGGCCTTGCATGACACTTCAAATTTAGAAATGTGATACTGTAGCGCAAAAATGGATTTTAATAAATTACTGATTTCCATGCCAAACCCTTTCATATGACACCTCAAATTTAAAAATCAAACAAACTATAACATAAAGCTGAATTCTTGAACAGGTGGCAATGCTTTTTGTAAAAATTTGTATTAAATTACTCATTACCAAGTTAAGCCCTTTCATATGATACCTCAGATTTAAAAATCGAACAAACTATAGCCTAAGACTGAATTTTTGAAAGGTGGCAACCCTTTTTGTAAAATTTTTATTAAATTAATCAATATCAGGTCAAACCCTTTCATATGGTACCAAAAATTTTAAAATCAAACAAACTAAACGGGAAAATTAACTTTTCGAACAGCTGGCAACCCTTTTCAAAAAAACTAAACCTTCCTGCACATCTACAGGTCAAGCCCTTTCATTACCCCATTTTCGAAAATCGGTATAACGGTGTAGAAGTTATGGTGCGTACAAAAAATCGCTTAGCGTAATATATATAAAGATATCGTAGATTCCGGTATTCTTTTCTCAATTAATTAAAGCGAAATTAATTTTAATTGACCTAATTAAGCTTTCAAAGTTTTACAAAAGCAAAACTGTTTTTTTTTTCGTTTTGTTATACTTTTTGTAAATTCTTATGTGCTTATCTAACATTTTCAAAATATTTGTTTATTACTTTTGCTTGTTCTTCATGCCTCGCAATTAACTCTTTTGCATAACTTTATATTTGCTGAACTTTATTTTTAAACAATTTAGTTAATTGTTATGAAAACACGTATGTAGTTAAGAGGATTTAGTAAGAAATTGTTAGAGAGAGTTAAATTTTTAGTTGAATAGGCAGCTTCAAATTACTGCACTGATAGCTTTGAAGAGCACAAATTTTTAAGGCAAATAAATATAATATAAAATCGAGATTATATTAAATCGAACAAAGCATGAAATATTCAGATAAAAGAATGGACAAGGAACATCTATATTAAAATTACATAAAATAAATGCTATATAAATAGGTTAGATTAGATTGGGTTGGTCGGGATACAATGACCCCTAGCATAAACCAAATATGGTCCTTAGTGTTGCCAACATCGTATTGGAGTCGTTATACTAAACTTGGAATGCAAGACTTCGCAAGTTTTAGTAGTTTGTATATTTGCTGATCCGCAATGCCTTCTAGGGATGGGTAGCGTGCGCAACCGAGGCAGTTAGGGCGGAGTCTGCCAAAAGTTAGACATTGACAGAGAAGGTTTCACAAAGTGCCAACAGCATCGGGTTCGTTGCATGGCGTGGACACGTGACTCTGCACCAGTCTCATTTTGCTAAATGTATATGTATGTACACATATGTATAGACAATTTTCGAATAGTTTTGTCATATCAAAAATAAACGCCCATAGTAGAGATCTTGCCGCTATGAAAGCTTTCGAGTCTCATTTCATTTTATAAGTATAAAATTGGTATCAAATATACTCCAAAGTATACTTTGCAAAGCTGTATGATCTATACAACACATGTTTACAAATGGATTCGCCGTAGGCCAAATGGCATAGCGGCGACATAAACACACTAGCTCAGCTGGGACACGCACCTACTAGCACCGACAGCCACCCTTATTATTAAAACAAAGTTTTAAGCTTTAACTCGAAACTCTCTCTTATTAATATTTCTCTTCAAGAATGGCGTAGTGGGGAAAATAAAACGGATAACGAAATATCGGCTCGAAAATCAAACCTTTTGATATTCATTTTCGAAGATGAAACATGAAGAAAAGCTATTCGTTTTCTAATTTGTTTTTTATTTTTAACCAAGGCTAATGTTTACTGGGCATATTAATTATATTTTACGATCTCAGCAACACCGATAACTTTCGACTTTGTATACCTTTCATGAACATGAAACGCTATTATAGCTTTATTCCAAAGCAGGATTGTTGAAAGTAGCAGAAAGAGAAGAGTTAGACACGCAAAAATATATACCGATATGATTAGCATTATGAGCTGAGTCGATTAAGATATGCCTGTCTGTCCGCTTGGTCGTCCATTCGTCTGTATGAATAAAAACTAGTCTCTCATCTGATTGAAATTCCGTATACTTAACCCACTTTTTACTGGCGTAGTTTAAAAACAACACCTAAAAATCAAATAGTTTGCTTCCAAAAAAATATTTGATTCAGACACAAAAAGTCTTCCCGTAATATCCGGTTTAAGGGTACGTTCTTATGCGCAATTGATCAATTTTGCACACACCTTGTACACTTTGGCAAATATTACCCGTTTTTTTTAACATTCTAATTGTTTTGTTAATCCACTAATTTATTTATTTACTTAGTTGTTTACTTTCCACATTTTTTATTTTTTTATTTAAAACTTTAATGTATTTATAAATAGTTATGTTGCTTTTGTTCCTACAAAAAAAAAAGCAAAATGTATTTGCCTACACACACCGCCAACTATTTACAGAACGTTAACCTCAAAAGTTCGCAAAACTATTCAACAATCACTGCCAAAAACAGGAGCAAAAACGAAAAGTCAATTCTATGAGAAATAGAGGCAGCGCTACTCAACCCTCTCGCCGAAATCTAAAAATACACACACAGAGTAATGGATTTAAATACACATGTAAATTTATTGCAGTTACACGCAGTTTAGAGCAGGGACCGTAACGGTTATAAGTGATATCCAAAAAGTTGATTTTTAATGATTATTTTCTGAGTTTTATTTTTGCTCAGAAAATAAAAGTTTTTTCTTGAGTTTTATTTTTTGATCAGAAAATAAAAGTTTTTTCTTGAGTTTTATTTTTCGATCAGAAAATAAAAGTTATTTTTTGAGTTTTATTTTTCCCTCAGAAAATAAAAGTTTTTTTCTGAGTTTTATTTTTCCCTCAGAAAATAAAAGTTATTTTTTGAGTTTTATTCTTCGATCAGAAAATAAAAGTTATTTTTTGAGTTTTATTTTTCCCTCAGAAAATAAAAGTTATTTTTTGAGTTTTATTTTTCGATCAGAAAATAAAAATTATTTTTTGAGTTTTATTTTTTTGCTCAGATAATAAAAGTTATTTTTTGAGTTTTATTTTTTTGCTCAGATAATAAAAGTTTATTTATAAATTTTACGTATTTATGTGACGCGAGCACATATATACTATTAAAAAATGTAATTTTATGTATGTATGTGAGTAGGTACATAAATATGTAGCATTTAGAAACTCTGTAAGATAGAAATAAAGTTGTTGTATGTGAAGCATATATATATATATATATATATATATATATATATATATATATATATATACAAGAATTGCTCGTTTAAAGTTATTAGATTTAAGTAAATGCTTCACATACAACAACTTTATTTCTGTCCTTCTACAGAGTTTCTAAATGATACATATTTATGTACCTAATCACATACATAAAATTACATTTTTAATAGTATATGTGTGCTCGCGTCACATAAATACGTAAAACTTATAAATAAACTTTTATTATCTGAGCAAAAAAATAAAACTCAAAAAATAACTTTTATTATCTGAGCAAAAAAATAAAACTCAAAAAATAAAGTTTATTTTCTGATCGAAAAATAAAACTCAAAAAATAACTTTTATTTTCTGAAGGAAAAATAAAACTCAAAAAATTACTTTTATATTCTGATCGAAAAATAAAACTCAAAAAATAACTTTTATTTTCTGATCGAAAAATAAAACTCAGAAAAAAACTTTTATTTTCTGAGGGAAAAATAAAACTCAAAAAATAACTTTTATTTTCTGAGCGAAATATAAAAATCAAAAAATAACTTTTCTTTGCTGAGGGAAAAATAAAACTCAGAGAATAACGATTAAAAATCAATTTTTTTATAAAAATCGAAAAAATAAAAGTTAATGCACCTAGAGGTAGTCTGCGTTACGGTGATTACATCTATGTACTTCTTTTGCGTTTAGCGTTTCTCCTTCAGTATGATTTTTCTAGTCAAAATTTAAAAAATAACGATTATTTGCATTCCCTGGTTTAGAGAGCTCAGATACACAAACATACATAGATATACATACATAAACTCAGAGAAACAGAAATGTATCTCCTCCACACCCCCATCACTACCTTCATTCATTCATTCAATTCATCATTTGAGTGTGTATGTTTGCACATTTCGTTTGTATTCGACCACCACACATTTTTGGTTGCATTTCCCCATCTATCGCCCTCGAATTTTATTGCAAGCTCTAAACTTTATTCGAAACTAATTCTGACCCTCTTCGTACGCCTAAATGTTGGCTGAATGGCTGGCTGACTGGCTACGAATTTTGTTTAAGCTGACTTTTAGGCGCGTGGACTTCGACTTCAATTTGGCTTGCACGTTTTGCGTATTTTCTGTGGTTTTACTTATAAACTACATACTTTGATGGTTTTGTTGTTGTTGTTTTGCTATAAGTTAAGCTATTGTTTTAACTGTGTTTTGTTTTATTAATATTTTGTGTGTTTTATTTTCGTTGGCTGTTAAAACTTTGCCTATTTTTGGGCTGATTTGTTTTACTTTAACTTGACTTATGACTTTAAGCAAACATTTTATTGTTTTCTTAAGATATACAGGCATGCTTTGAGTGCCCTTGTTTTTATATTAAAATGTATAAAGAAATAACAAAATAACAAAATAATATTTTTCTAACTTTTATGAATTCTTGCATACTTTTGGGATGAATTTATTATTTTTCGCTTGTTGCAAGAAATAACTAAGAAAAATTTGGAAGATATGAAAATAAAATGGAATACAATGAGATAATATACTTTAAAATAAAATAAAATAAAATAAAATAAAATAAAATAAAATAAAATAAAATAAAATAAAATAAAATAAAATAAAATAAAATAAAGTAAAATAAATTAAAGTCAAATAAAAGAAAAGAAACGAAAATAAAACAAAAAATAAAATAAAATAAATTATAGTCAAAATAAAATAAAAGAGAGGAAAATAAAGTAAAATAAAATTAAATGAAATAAAATAAAATAAAATTAAATAAATAAAATAAAATAAAATAAAATAAAATAAAATAAAACAAAACAAAATAAAATAAAAGGAAAGAAAATAAAAGAAAGAATAAAATAAAATAAAATAAAATAAAATAAAATAAATTATAGTCAAAATAAAATAAAATGAAATTAAATAAATACTATAAAATAAAATAAAATAAAATATAATAAAAAAAAATAAAATAAATTAAAATGAAATAGAAAAACAATAAAATAAAATAATATAGAATAAAATAAAATAAAATTCAATAAAATAAAACAAAAAAAACTAAAATAAAATAATATAAAATAAAATAAAATAAAATAAAACAAAATAAAATAAAATAACATAAAATAAAATAAAATAAAATAAAACAAAATAAAATACTGGAATTGGTAACCATTAAAGAGGATGCAACAGGACCAACAGTAAGGTGGAGTGAAAACATATGGAGATTTTTTTTGTTCTTTTTTTGAACGTACCAGCAATGAAAAGTTGCCTTTATACGAGTTAATGAACCCCACAAAATTGTATGGCGATAGGACGACGTTTTGAACTACCCCAGCCACGCAAAGTTGAAAGCAATAAGCACGATCTGATACAAATATGAAATTTTCAAAATTATAAAATCAAAAAACGAAGTATGAGGATTGATAAACATGGTTAAGTTGAGCATTAAAGTGATTTTTTTTTTTTTTTGGAAACAACAACAGTTATTAAGGGTCAAAGTTTATATTATGCATTTTTTAAATTGCAATTACTTAAAAATTACGGATAGGTAGTTTGATTCCCTTTAATTTGATCTACAATTTATATATGAAAAGTAAGGAGGTTAAAAAGGGGAGTTGACCCCCGCAGGAACCCACATAAAATGTGTATCAAATTAAAGGGAATCAAAATACATATCGAATGGTATAAAATCCGGTTCAGTAGTTTCAAAGTAATTGCAATTTAAAAAATGCATAATATAAACTTTGACCTTTAATAACTTTTGTTGTTGTTGTTTCCAAAAAAAAAATCACTTTAATACTCAATTTAGCCATTTTTATCAATCCTCATACTTCGTTTTTTGATTTTATAATTTAAGAAATTTTACATTTGTACCAGATCGTGCTATTTTTTTCAACTTTGTGGGGCTGGGGCACCTCTAAACATGCGAGTAGGTCAATAAAATTTTACAGGCTTATTTCTGGGCTAGAAAGGTGCCGTTCTGGCTTTGGAACAAATTGAATTTCCAAAAAAAAATTTTCACTCCACCTTAAGCAACAGTGTAGCCCAATAATGCTCTTGCACCGTACTATATTCACATTGTAAACTGCTTGTGTTGCATCGCTGCTCAAAAAATTTCAGTTTTCCAGCGCATGAAATTGCAAATGAAATTATAAACATGGAAAAGTGAGCAGAGCTGACCCCAACAACCCAAAATCACAAAAAACGGCCGTTGACCTCTTGTTGCGCTAGTAAACGATCCCCGAGCACCGCCTAACAACAAAATACGAGTATATAAAGCAAAAGTGCTGCTGGGACACAAAAAAGTGCAAGTAAAGCAAGTGCGACAAACAACACGATACAAAGCCAAACTTTGTTAGTTTATATGTTAATTTTATAAACAAGCAGCAACAATTTGACAATACACAGAAAGGGAAAGGCTGGGGGAATAGCACCAAAGCTTAAAGTATGGAAGAGAGAGAGAATATTTAGAGCGGAAAACAAGGATCAAAAGCGAAAGTTTCTGGTGTTGCTAGTTTATGTGATGGGTAATGTACAAAGACATTGAAAACAAAAAATAAATTTAAAGCTAAAAAAACACCTAAAAGGCTAAAAATATTAAAAAAAAAATAAAAAAAGCTAAAAAAAGTAAAATTTTGTGCTCAACTTTTGCTCATACTTTTGTTTGTCGGCTCTATAGCAGTAGCCAGAGTTGGGCAAAATTTATTCGAATAACGAATAATAGATGAATAAATTTTTTTATCTTTATTTGAATAAGAAATAATTTTGTTTATTCAGAAACCAAATTATTCGAATAATAGATAATTTTCATTTACATATGTAAAAACAAACAAACATACAAACAAAAAAAAATAAACAAAAATTTTTTTTTATCATTACTCAGTTGTTTTTTTTTTTGTTGTACCCTAAGTTTTTATTTATTATTTGAAATAACGAATAAACCTTAGAATAATTATTCGTAGGGAATTTATCTGCATAAAATTTGAAAAATATATTTTTATTCAAATAATTATCTAAATAAAAATTTATTCGAATAATGCCCAAGTCTGATAGTAGCGCTGCTTTTAAAATTTAAGAAAACTTTTTTTGTTTTGTTTTTTTGCTTTTCCCTTTTTCCTACTGTTTATGAGGCCGAATGTGTCAGCGAAAGTTTTTTATTGCATTTTCCGCAATGCCATCAAACACTACACACACTTGCCTTGCCCTTTTCCTCCCAGATGATCTATGTACATATGTACATACTCGTACAAGTGTACTGTGACTTTTCATACGCAACATGCACCCAGCAAACACAGTCTCTAACGTTAGAAATTTTGTCGAGATTACCTTAGATAACTAGTGTAATTCTCTATATATTCTCAAATCGATAACTAGGGTTGAAAACTACACTAAAATTCGATTAGCGAGTGATTAGAGAAGGAGCCAAATCTCACGCCTTTTATCAATTCTCAATAGGGGTATTCGCTACCCATAGCATAACCCTAGCACGTAGCACGGATTGCACGGATTGCAAAGTTTTACAACGCACAACAACTAAATACAGGCGCACAGAAATATGCTAGACCTCAAAAATATGCTACACCAAAACCTATGTATATTTATTTGCTATGAAGTGTAGGAAATTAATTGCGACCCTGCATCAGCTGACATTCGCCAATTGCTAATTTCAATTTCAATTTGAGCATTCGAATATTGCTTAAAATATTATTTTTTATGTGTAATTATTAAATTTACTAAAATAAAATGATTTATTTATTAAAAAGTGAGTGATGAACGCGTCCCTTTGGCTAAAAAGAAAAGCTGCTTCTTAAAATTTCCTACGACTGTTCAATGGGGTGCTCTCTATGTGTAGCATATTTTGGTCTAGGATATTTGCAATCCGTGCTATCTTGCTATCTTGCTAGGGATAGCGAATACCCCTAATATATTTCTGTGATATATTGGGCCGTATTAATAAAAACGAAGCAAATACTTTTACTCAAAATTTTAGAAATTTGACATCAATTTGTATGAACCAAATTTCAAAATTTGAGTAAAAGGTCTCACATTTTAAGTAAAAGCAAATGCTCAGCATTTATTAATATGACCCATTGAATATACATACATATATTGAAATTAGATACTAAAAAATGGTAAAGTTAATATTACCGTCGTACAATGTTTTCCATTAAAAAGTGCCAGAAGTACCTTTAATTTAAATAAGACTGAATTTTGTTTAAATTTTAGTTCTTATAAATGTGGTAAACATATACATGTCAATATATATAATCATATACAATTTAGGCACATATTGCGTTAATAAAATCTAAACAATGAAAAAATCATGTAAAAGGAGACAAGGCTTTGTTTTTCATTTCAATTGGAAGTATTTGCAAATTCTGATTAGAATCTCATTAGAGGACTACATTAGAATTCGATTCGAGAATTATAATTTTCTCGATTTGAGAATTAGGTACCCTTTTGTTTGAGAACGCTATGATTCTCGATAGATTTTCGAGTCGTCCTCTAACGTTAGAGGTTTGAGAATGAGGCTAGTTCTCGAGTCATTCTCAAATCGATAACTAACCTCAGTGTTTGTTGTGCATGACTTTACATAGTACATACTACATATATGTATATGTTTTTTGCATTTAAAATGAAAATGTGTCACTTTTACGTAACACTTTGCAAACAATAGGGGTATTCGCTATCCCTAGCAAGATAGCAAGATAGCACGGATTGCAAATATCCTAGACCAAAATATGCTACACATCGAGAGCACCCCATTGCACAGTCGTAGGAAATTTTAAGAAGCAGCTTTTCTTTTTAGCCAAAGGGACGCGTTTATCACTCACTTTTTAGTAAATTTAATAAATACACATAAAAAATAACATTTTAAGCAAAATTCGAATGCTCTAGGCATGGGTAACACTGCGCTGCGCGGCGCAATTGCGCTGACACCAACCCTGGTGTTATTGCGCTAACTCCGATTTGGGAAATGCGCCAACTCAATGTAGCGCCAACTCAATGATGCGCTATTGCAATATAACACTGACTCCATTTCGTGCGCTAACACCAGCTCCAATATAGCGCTAGTGTAAAATGGCGCAACCACAACGCCAATAACAGCATCATAGTATATGTATACGTATGACAACGTCACAATTATGTGTGCTTGATAGTGATCTAAGTGACTC
Organism: Urophora cardui; assembly: GCA_960531455.1. Classification (NCBI taxonomy): domain Eukaryota; kingdom Metazoa; phylum Arthropoda; class Insecta; order Diptera; family Tephritidae; genus Urophora; species Urophora cardui. The sequence goes on along the minus strand of OY482670.1, from coordinate 145,398,152 downwards.
TAATTTCCAGCATATTTGAAAATTAAAATTAATTGTGCCCTCGTATATGTAAGCAGAATTGCGCCAAAAGAAATAAAACGGGGATGGTAAACAGTAACAAGCGAAAAAATGGTATTTATCGATTATTCGATGACAATTGCGCTAAAGATGTTATTGCGCCAGTACCGTGAGTTGGCGCCACGGTTGGCGCTGGCGTTATTGTATCAGCGCCAAAAAAATTGCGCCATTACCCATGGCTAGAATGCTCAAATTGAAATTGAAATTAGAAATTGGCAAATGTCAGCTGGCGCAGGGTCGCAATTAATTTCCTACACTTCATAGCAAATAAATATACATAGGTTTTGGTGTAGCATATTTTTGAGGTCTAGCATATTTTTGTGCGCCTGTATTTTGTTGATGTGCGTTGTAAAACTTTGCAATCCGTGCAATCCGTGCTACGTGCTAGGGTTATGCTATGGATAGCGAATACCCCTAATGTGTTGTAACATGATGCACTTTTGTTTTGTTTTAGTTTTGGTTTTTTTTTCACGAAATTTGACACTCATACGCCATGGCATACATATGTACGTGTAAACTAAGAATAATAATAATAATAATACAATGGCGCTATTATAACTCTGACGAGTTTTATGGCCGAGCTTCTCTCCCAATTCGAGGTGTGCTCCTTTTTGTTTTTCCTACTAATTGGGTGGACCTACAGTTTTATGCCGGCTCCGAACGGCGAATGCATTTTTTGTGAGAAGCTTTTTTCATGGCAGAAATACTCTCGGAGGGTATGCCGCCCACTGCCGAGAGGTGACCGCTGCTCTTAAAAAACCCAATAATTGGATTTTTACTAATTAGAAAATTTTGTTTGGCTCGGACCGTGGTTTGAACCCGAGACCTCTGGCATAGCAGGCGAGCACTCTACCCACTGCACCACAGCGGCCACTAAACTAAGAATATCCCACCAAAAAACTCGATGACCGTGGAATTAAGTGGGTAATCCAGAAAAACCCTGGCAATCGCTTCCACATTCGTTGACATTATGCCTGACATTAGCATGGGCTTGTCATTGGAGGGAAGGACTTGCCCACTGCATTACCGCCGAACGAATAAATTACGCAATACCGCAAGGATTCTAGTGAATCAAATAAAGAATACCTTACAGGGAAGCAGAGAAAGATGGCGAAAAATGTAAGGCATGATGGAAATTTCCACTGGTATTTATTCCAGTTCATTTTTCGCGCTCCATTCTACTTTGCATTACGTGGAATGGGTAATGGAAGCTCATTCCACTCTGCATTACTGGCAATGCGTGAAAGAAGTGATGAACTCGCCAGATGTTCCATGGCAAGGCCTTCTATCATGCCTGACAAGTAATAGCGATGACCAGATTTTTGCTGGGATGTGTAGCTTGCAATAGTCAAAAAAGTATGGATAAAATTTGAAAATTCAGCAAAGTAACATTTATTTTTTGTGATACGCGCTAATACAATAATGACAAAACAAATAAAAGCCAGCAAGCAAGGACAGCAAATGAAAAAAGAAGGCAGAAAAGTGATAGGGAATTGGATACTCCCTTATTTTTCTATTAATTAGTTTTCACTCATTACACATCATACATATATCAGGCATCATAAATTATACATGACTCTTAATTGATTGTTCATCGTTCGTCATGTGTCATTCATATTTCATAATTCAGCATTAATCGTTCATCATTCCCCATTTCCTTCATAATTCATTATCCATTATTCATTATACATCATGAATCATACATAATTCATCGTTCGCCATTTGTCATCCAACTTTCATAATTCATCATACATCATTAGTTATTCACCATTGATCATTCATCATTCATCATTCACAATTCATCATTCATCATTCGCCACTCATCATCTCATCATTCATCATTCATCATTCATCATACATCGTTCACCATTGATAATTCATCAGCCATTATACATCTTTTATCGTTTAATTGCAGTTTGAAAATATTTCTTTCTTATACTAATTTCATATTCCCATTAACGGGTAAACAAAAATTCTAGACCAACTCAATTTTTCAACATTTTCTACTTAGCTTTAATGCAGTAGTACTTTCAACACATTTTTATGTACATACATACTTCGATTGTCTATCCAAACCATTCATTGTGTGAGTTATGTCTAGCAAAAAAACCGCAGAAATCCATTGCACTTGCTGCATTTATGCATTGCCATTCGTTGACAATTAGTTGAATTGTGGTGGCTAAATACTTATGATGTTGTTGTTGTTGCTGACACTGCCATTACCATTCATATGCATATACATATATAAGCGCATTTTTTGCTTTTAATAGGCCAATCACCAATGGTGGCAATTTTGTTAGCTTGAAAAATTCATTGTAATTGAGTTCATTATTTATTTGTGCCTACATTTAGGCGTTCAAAAATAAGTGACAGAGTTGCTGCATTGGCAGTGGAAAAGCGAATGCAACACAATGCAGATATAATATGAAGCCATTCAACCTTTTGTTGATAAAAAAAAAGAAAATATGCAAATGCAGTAAAACCACAAAATATTTGGTCACCGAGCCAAATAAAGTTAAATGGGCAGTTAATTTACTTACAAACGAGTATTTATGTACATACATTTAAAGTAAATAAAGTGTGTATATATGTACTTATGTATATACATACACGGGAGTATTTTCCCATTAAAAGCCGACTCAAAGCTGATGAAAAAGATAGCGCGACATAATAGCCTAAAATTCTGCTTTAAATTTATTTTTCCTTAACTGGCATTAAAATGGATGAGTTTTGAATAATGAATGATAAATGATGAAGGACGAAAAATTAATGATGAATTATGAAAAATTAATGACAAATGATGAATTATACATATTGAATAATAAGTGATGCAAGATGAATAATAAATGATGCTTAATGAATGATGAATTACAATTCATGTATGGAGAATAGGTAATATATGATGACTGAAGAGTGGATAATGAATGTTGAGCCTAAAATGATTGATTAAAAATGAATTATGAAAAATGATGAATGAGAAATAATGAATAATGGACGATTAGCAATGAATAATAAATGACGCTTGATGAAAGATGAATTACACTTCATGAATAATAGGTAATACATTATGATTGAAAAATTTTGAGTATGCGTAATGTATGATGAACTTAGTAAGCTGAATGATGAAAAATTAATGATAAATGATTAACTATAAATAATGAATAATGAATAGTGAATAATGGAGCATGAATAATGAATGATGTTTGATGAATGATATTTGATAAGTGATGTTTGATGTATGATGAATTATAATTTATGAATAGGGAATAATTCATTATAATTGAAGAGTTATGAAGTATGAGAATGAATTATGAACGTAAAATGATGATGAAAAATTAATGAGCAATGTTAAATATTGAATAACGAATTCATGAATAACGTATAATGAATGATGAATATGAAAAATTATGAATACGGAATAATAAATAAATAATAATAAATTACGGAATTACGAAGGATGAATGATGATTTCAAAATGATGAATGATGAACGGCGAATATAAATATTCATAGTAGACCATTTTTTTGGCATACTTCTGCTGTTTTACTCAAATTTTTGTCACATTTAAGCTTTTGGCAATAAAATGTTATCTATGAGTAGCCCCAGTGAGAATATCTAATGCATGCTAGCCCCTAAACAAACACTCCAAAAAAGCTTTTTCATAACCACTCTCTAAAACAAAGCCAAATTGAACCCTTCATGTGAGTGGTAGTAAGTTAAAATATGCAAAGTAACTAAAGGCACGTAGTCAAAAAGTTGCAAAGTCTTTTTATCATGCATACATACATACATACATACATACATACATACATACATGTACTCAAATGCTTCATTTTCCTTTCAAAATCTCCCATGCCATTTCTCAATACATTTTGTATCTGATGCTTAATGCGCAACACAACTAAAAACAAGGTTAATCATAAATCATGTAACTTACAAAGAAAGACAGCGTTAAAATAGCAATTTATATACAACTGAGGTAGAAATTAGGTTGAACGAAACAACGCATACAATTTGCATTGGTTATGTTTTCCATTAAAGTTCGCAAATTTATGCAAATAAACTTATACAAGTGATTGAATCGAACGACATACAAACATGCAGCATACATACACAAATAGCAGTGCAAAGACGATGCGGCGAAAGAAAAAATCACAATCACTGCAACAAAAAGATTAAGTAAAAGCGGAAGAATGGATTGTGGCAGTAAGCAAGAAAGAAAAAGAAAAAAGTACAAAAAAAACTATAAGATTTCCATATGAAAATATATAGAACGTAAGATGGCAGCTTAACAGCAAACACCCACATACGTGGATATATATCTACATCTTTGCATGCTTGCCCTACAATCCGCCATCGTTTATCAACTGACAATGAAAAAAGCAAGGCAAAAAATGATTGGGTAATGTATGCGCTACTTACACAATAAGAATTATAGTGACATATATATACATATAAAAAATATATATATGCATATATTATACGCTAACTGCATAAGAATTAAATAAAGTAAAATGAATGTATGAATGGATGATGTACAAATGTGTGGGCGAACAATGGTGATTGCACACAACAAATGTCAATGCATATTTCACACATTTGCCAATAAGGGTAAACAGAGCGGGAACGCAACGGAAAAGGCTTAAAGAGGAGGAAATGAAGAAGGGCACAAGTAAAAGAAGGAAGGAGAAAGCTTAAGCAGAAGATGAAGAAAAATAAATAAAATAACAAAACCACAAAGAGTACGTGCCAGCACATGCCACAAGGCACTAAATGTATACGAATATGTTATGTGTTGAAGAGGATCAACGCCGAAGAAGAAGAAGAAGAAGAAGAAGAAGAAGAAGAAGAAGAAGAAGAAGAAGAAGAAAAAGAAGAGCAAGCTGCATCAAAAGAAGCAAGAATTAAAATAGAAAACGAAAACGCAAACGAAAACGAAAACAATCTTTATTGCATCATGTTGGTATGCGATTTTCTTTTAAATGTGGCACGTAACGTGTTAAAAATGTGCACAAACAAATATGTGTGTTATGTGTGCACGAGCGTTTAACGATTTGTGCCCTACAACGCATTTATATACAGCCATACAAGAAGTGCAATGGCGGAAAAAATGCGGAAAAAATATGCAAGATACTTCAATTTTAATGTGGCAATTGCATTACAGTTGTGTACTGTTGTTTTAAGAAGGAAAGAATTTGCGTTTGGTGTTGGTTAAACTGATTTCTTTGTCGTTGTTCTTCTTTAATGTGCGTCTATTTAAATTGCTGCGCAATAAAGGCAATAAAATATAGGAAGTTTTAAAGTGCAAGAGCAATGGATAGTTACAAAGAGCTATATTTAATAAGTATATGCTGTATGTTAATGAATGCTGGCAAGTGGCTTGCAGTGAGGGATAATTCAACTTTTTATGCTGCTGACGAAGATTACGTTAATGTATGTGATGGTAATTAAAGTATGAAGCTTATACGAGTGCAGCACTTACATGTATGAATATGAGCGAATAGCAGAATAATTAAAAAGAAAATTTGAGAGTTTGCGCTTGAGTGAGCACGTAAAAACGAGTACTTGTGTCAAAAATAATATAAATGTATATTTTAAAAATATGAATACACGCGCGCCATCTGTTGGAACATAGCGGTGGTTATAACGTAATCTCATTAGTAAATATGTTGCATATATTTAGGCAGCAGCAAGGAATTACATACATACATACATATGTACATACAGGTGAAACTAATGAAAGCGTGTTAAAAAATACGTAAGAGAATAATATCATAACAAATTTTTTATTAACATTCAATAATTAACCTCTATGCTTCATTCATCATACGTCATTAATTATCAATCACCATTCAGCATTCATCTTACATCATAAATCCTTCATCTACTCATCATTCATAACTGGTAATTCATAAGTAGTTATTTATCATTCATAAATAATCATTCATCATATTGTCATTAATTATCCATCATCATTCAGTATTCATCATACATCATAAATCCTTCATCTATTCATCATTCATCATTTACCATCTTACATAACTGGTAATTCATAAGAACTTATTTATCTATATATATATAAAATTCAAGCCCATTTCTTTGTCGCCGGCTTTCGCCCAAACGCGTGGAGGGATTTTGACCAAATTTACACACCAGCTCAGCACCTGGCCCTAGATGGTTTATATGCATATTTTTTTTCAAATCCGGAAGTCGGTTCCCGAGATATAGGTCAAAAGGTCAAAACGTGGATCCGGCTTTCCCCTGAATATTTTTGGACGATATTGGTATCAAATGAAAGGTGTTGAGCAGAGAATTTACATAGAATAGTACTCATTGTGATTCCTAGGTGTTGAGCAGAGAATTCACATAGAATAGTAATCATTGTGATTCCTAGGTCGGGTCTCCAGATATGGGTCAAAACGAGGGCACGGATGACCCCGGAAAATTTCCCAGCGATATTGGTATCAAATGAAGGGTGTTGAGCAGGGATTTTAGGTAAAAATGAACTCATTACGATTCCTAGGTCGGGTCCTAAGGTGTGGGTCAGCACCGGGATATTTCTCAGGGATATTGGTACCAAATGAACGTGGACCTAGGTCAAGTTCCCAGATGTGGGTCAATAAGTGGACTCGGATGAGCCCGTGATGCTTCTGAGCAATACTGATATAAAATGAAAGGTGTTGACGGGTCTGCTATATAGATATTTTCATAGTGATTCTTAGTCCCGATACCCAATTATGGGTAAAAGAGACGATTCGGACACCACGGAATATTTTTAAGCAATGACGGTATGAAATAAGAAGTGGAATGCAGGGTATGTTATGCTAAACCCAGTTTCCTAGGGAAAGGAGAAGAGTAATGAGACTGGGAAAGGCAAAGGGATGGAAAAGGAGAGGGAGAATATAATAAAAATGGAACGAAGAGGATGGGGAGAGAGACAGTAAGACAGGGAATTAGATACGGAATAAGAGGGGGGAATAAAAAGGAGAAAGACAGAAAAGGAGAGGTAAGAGAGAGAGCGATAGAGAAAGAGAAGCGGAAGTAAGACGGGAAAGGAAAAAGGAAACGGAAATGAAAGGAAAGATAAATGGAAAGGGAAAGAGAAAGATAAAAGTAGAGGGAAAGGGAGTTGGAGACTAATACGAAGAAAAATGGGATAAGAACATGAAGAGGGCAAACTTTTGAAAATATCAATTTTTTCCTTCACTTTTTTTAAACTTATCTGAATTGACCTGAGCTCTGCAGCCCGAGGTAATTTCGGTTTCTAGATACTTCCAACATATTTTAAAGTGTGCCGTTTTCCGCTTCAAGTACATATAATAGGAAGTGGGCCAAAGCAAAGCTTGGCTGGGTACAGCTAGTCATTCATAAATAATCATTCATCATATGCCACTAATTATCCATCATCATTCAGCATCCATCATAAATCCTTCATCTATTCATCATTCGTGATTTACCTTCATACTGGTAATTCATAAGAAGTTATTTATCGTGGAACGATCCTCCGTCATCCCTTGTCAAGTTTGGTTTTCGAAAAAAGACACTGAAGATGGCGCATATTAGCCGAAACCGGTTTGTCTCCAAACCAAACTTGACAAGGGATGACGGAGGATCGTTCCACAATACATCATATTCCTACCCTGTCGGAAAAACAAGCAACCAAAAAGTATTTAGTTATTTATCATTCATAACAATAATTCATCATTCAACATTATACAATATTCACATTTCATCAATTTTAATAATTCATAATTTTTTCACAATTCATTTCATCATTCATGATTCACTATTCTGTATCATACATTTTTCATTTTTAATCGATTATCACTCATCAGTCTATATTTCTCATACATTATTCGTCAATATTTCTACATCATCCAGTCTTCATATTTCATCAATCAATACTCGTCAAACATTGTTCATCATTCATCACTACATCATTCATCACTACATCTTTCGTCCTTCAGCATTCACTATTCCTTATTCGCCAGCATCTAATCTTCATCATTAATAAATTATTACCCATCAGTCATTATTCGTCATTCATCATACGTTGTTCATCATTCATCATATATTATTCGTAAATCACAATTCATCATTCATCAATTATCGTACATCACTCTGCATTCATCCATTCTTCTATTCATTATTCCACATTCATTATTCATCATTTAAATTGGTTCACTTCACCAACAAAGTTCATCATTTCTCATTCATTATTCATCATTCCAAATTTTCCGCTTCATTATCAAATTGTTCGTCGCCTCTCAATGTGTGATAATGTCCTCTATTTTCGTTTCTTTCTTATATCCACTATTTTATAATTTTTCTAAAAGCCTGTTTGTAGATTAGAAGATGTAGACTGTCGATCTAATAAAGCATAAATCATAATCCCAAATTCATACATAAGTAGAATAATCTTAACACACCATATTTCATCACATACATACATATTTCATGCGATAAGCTCTCGCTTCTGATCCATACATCCTATTACTCGCTAATAGGAAAACTTATTACTTTGCTCTGATAGTTCGCATCCGCTTCATTTGCATATGTGGGCCAATGTAAAGATTGGCATATCCTCGTAAGGAGCTAATATGCATAACACATGCAACCATACATAGTAAATACATACAAATATGCACACATGCAAGGATGAGACGGAATACTTTTTTATAACGCCACTCACAACGGAAGTCTGAACGCGTTAGCGAGCGCTTGTGTGTAGCAGTGATGGTAGATACTTTTTTGGAAATTCCCTACGGAGCAAGAAAAAAATCCCTACTTTTCCCTACGCCTGTTTCAAATTTTCCCTACGTAATTCCCTACACTTTTTTTAGTTATTTCCATGCTAGAACAATGAAAAAACCGCACGGCAGTAGATGAACGTCTTTTCTTTTACTAAATAATGAAAATCGGCTGTTCTACTGCATACTGCATACACACTGGCTCTCAAAGAAATCAAAAAAAAAATTACAATAAAATACTGATGATTTACTGTTTTGAACAATTATTATAATACAAAAAATATATGTATTAATGCGTTGTATGTAACATATGTATATCAGGGATGCCACTAAGAAATTTTTTTTCCTACCAAAAACCTACCAAAATGACGTCGAGCCTACCAATTTTTTTTTTTTTAAATACGAGATTTAACCATATTCAACAAATTCATCTAGGGAAACTGTGCCAGTAACCGACCACCCCGCAGTAACCGGACACTTGTTTTTTTACGGCTTAAAATTAAAAAAGTTTATTATTTTTTTTTTTTTTTGAAAAAATTTACTTTTATGCTTGTACAACAAATGCAGGTTGCGCTTCAAACTGAGTTTCTGAACAAAGCCATACTCGGACAGGTTGGAGGAAATCAGGATTTACATTTTGTGGAATAACATTTGAGAAATAATGAGGGCAAGCAACTGATCCTCAAGGAAATGTTAGAAGATTTATCGAAGGAAATAGCGGGCATTATTTCCACTTGGTACAGCAAACACATTTACTACCTACGTAGGTCTGATGACTTGTTGTGATACCACGTGGAGCTATTCATTACACACCATGTATACGAACAACCTGGTTTGCTTCGCATAGCGTAAAATATCAGATGCCTTTCTGTTTTCAATCTCCTCCAGCTGTGTTTGTGGAGGCAAGCGTGCCTGGAGTTGGACAGCGCGGGACAAGAGTATAGGTAGTGCCCTACGCATTATACTTCATCATCCCTGCAGATGCGACAGAAATTGTTTGTGCGCGTTCCATGGATGCTCATGAGGCAGTGGTCTGTTGTTATGCCAGCTAGAGGCCAATGTGGGGACGGCTGAGAAGAGATATGTATGTATATTCGGACAAAGTCAATGAGTATCCGGAAAGTATAGAAGCTCTAAGAAAACGTTTCTATTTAGCAGAGTTTTGTGACAAGGCTCTACTGAAAAGTAGTGATGAGCGATATATCGCAAACGGTGATTTTTTCACTGTGAATAAAAAATCACAAATCGCAATTGCGATCACTTTTTCAAAATAGCAGTTCACTACTTATTGGCAACTGCTATCGATGTAGCAAGTAAGCAGTTCACCTATGTGAATCGCAATCGCAAAAGCATTATAAATTTCTTTTTGTTTACACTTTTGAGCAGACCACATACGTACATATATAGAAATATAAGAAAAAAAATTATTGAATTTACAATTTGTCTTTGAAAAATATTTACAAACAGCGATATTACTGCGGAATGAGTTGTTATTGCTATCATTTTGTTAACATAAAATAAAGACAGGTTATATCGCTCAGAAAACGCAAAATTAATCTCTACCGGTAACTGATGATTTTATACCAGTCCATGCAATCGCAATAGCAGTTTAAAATCACAGTGATTTAAAAATAGCAATCACCGAAATCACAGATATCGAAAAATCGCAGTTTCGCTCATCTCTACTGAAAAGACACGTTTTCTCAACAGTGTTGTGGCAAATCAATGATGTTAGTTGAACGAAGGCAAAAACCTACCAAAATTCAAATCGTCCTACCAACCTACCAAAAGGTATAAAACCTACCAGTTTTGGTAGGAAAAGCCCAAAAGTGGCATCCCTGATGTATATATCGCACGTTTTATGCAATAGGGATTTAACTCGAAATTTTCGATTTCTGGGTTTTGCCATATATTTCAATAACTGATAAAAATGGCGGAAATAAAAGTGATTTTGTAGTTAGCCGTAGAAGGAAACTGTTTGAAATTATAAAAGTTTGCGTTTTCCCAAAAAAAATTTTTTTTGAGTTAAATCTTCAAGAAAATTTGACAGAAGAGGTAAATAAACTCAAATGTGACATTTCGTTTGAAAATATAATTACTTTCCTACTACCATTTCAACGCTCAAGAAAGAATGCAAATTTTTTCTTGAGCGTTTTCTTGAGGGCTGCGGATAGGCCTTAAGGGGAAAAAAAATGCTAAGAGCGTAGCCAGAAAAAAAAATCTTTTGCTCCGATGCCCTGATTAAAAATATCGTGTTATTAGATAGTTCACTATACGGTATTCCCTCTCCAATTACGTCATTGAAGGGTTCGCGATTTAACTCGTCTTGGCAGCATTTTCATTATTCAGATCGACAGTCAGTGTTGAAGTGAAAAAAAGTTGAATTGAAATTTGGATTTGACTTTGGCAAAAAATCCCTACATTTAGCTATTTTATAAAAATCTGTCCTTCTTTCCCTACGGTCACTTTTTTCCGACTAAAATCCCTACATGTAGGGAATTTTCCCTACGTATCACATCACTGGTGTGTAGTAGGAGCGCAGAGTGGAGAAAAGAAGAGAAAAGCCCCTAAAGAAGACTTAAATAAATAAAGAATAAATGCAAGCAAAATCACACACTGAATTCTGTGATTTTGAATTGCAAATAGCAAATAACGAATAACAACTGCCAGCGAATAAAAGCCTTATACTCATGTACATGCAAAATGATGCAAGAGAAGTTGGAGGAGGAGGATAATAAGTATCTGGTGGCGTTTTGTGCTGTGGTGAGTTGTAGTGGAAGCGGAAAGTGAACACGTACTCGTGAATGTGCATAGATTATTGGCACATTGTTATTGGTTTGCATTTTGATTTTTTTTTTGTTGGTATTTTTCTTTGCTTTTTATACTACAGAGGTACTTACGTACATACATATATAAATGTAGGTACACTTATTATGTATTTTTCTTACAGCCACGACACGTTTGTCTTGTTGTCACTGCAGTGCGGATGGAGAATATCGGCAGCAATGAATGATAATGCTATAAATCAACATATACTAAGCATATATGTATGTATGTAGGTTTATACAATCTAATATTACTAGTAGGAAAAATAAAACACGCAAAGGGGCTTTTGATGAAAAGTCGGTGCACTTAAATAGCTGCTTACGTCACGGCTAGCTGTAAGTTTTTTTTTGGAGCATGCAAAGCATTTGAATACTACTACCACCTTAGAATTTTGAATCTTAATTTCCTCAGGATATGAAAAATTAAACACTCACGTAGATAAAGTAACTCATCAAATCATGTTTATAACTTCAAGCAAGTAAGCTATTTTCAGCTTTCGGTCTACTACACAAATCCCTGTACAACAGCCTCGTGCTACGCTCATTCCTACAGGGTCACTTTATGCCATAATTTTATCATTTATTAAAGCCATAGTCACACTCGACTCGTCTTTTTCCCTCTTCGCCTGCTCGCCAGCTTGCCTGCGTATGCCTACCCAATAAGTCTCTAACGGCAAATTCAATAATCCAAAAGTTTATGGCAACAGCGCAAATTTCATACTATTTGCATACTTTGCGGCGCACAGCAGCATTGCTTTCGAATGTCATTGGGTAAAAAATAAATAAGCTTTTTATATGATCATAAATTGAAAAATGATTTTTATTCAACATAATATTTGCTTTTTATGCCATAAAGATTAGTGGAGACGACAAAGTTGCAAATTGATAGATGCATAAAATTTTATTTTACCTATGAGACTCATTGAAATATATGTATTTATGTATGTATGTATGTATGTATGTATGTAGAGTGGCCGCTGTGGTGCAGTGGGTAGAGTGCTCGCCTGCTATGCCAGAGGTCTCGGGTTCAAACCACGGTCCGAGCCAAACAAATTTTTCTAATTAGTAAAAATCTAATTATTGGATTTTTTAAGAGCAGCGGTCACCTCTCGGCAGTGGGCGGCATACCCTCCGAGAGTATTTCTGCCATGAAAAAGCTTCTCACAAAAAATGCATTCGCCGTTCGGAGCCGGCATAAAACTGTAGGTCCACCCAATTAGTAGGAAAAACAAAAAGGAGCACACCTCGAATTGGGAGAGAAGCTCGGCCATAAAACTCGTCAGAGTTATAATAGCGCCATTGTATTATATTATTATGTATGTAGAGTTAAAGCAAATAAAGTGTATGTTTTTTTCAAAAAAAAAAAAAAAACAAAAAAAAAAAACATGATATCAAATTAAATGAATCAATATTATAACTGTTGGCTTTGATATAAAACAGGCAATCGAATAATGTTTGCCTTTTGGGAAGTTAGTTTGTATATAAACTTGTGCCTAAAAGCAAGCAATTGATACTATTTATGAAGTATTTTGATACATTTTTTGAGCAGAAATTTTTAGTCACTTGAGTAATAAGGATTTAAGATATTCAATTGAATAATTTTAAGAAATATATGTACATATTTATATATTTCGCTTGTGAATATAGAAAGTACTTTGAGTATTTTATTCAGCGAAAAAAGCGAGCTTTTGGTCTAAACAGCAGTTTGTAGCATGACTCAAAATTAATCCAGCAAAAAATTACACAGAAAGTCTTTTGAATCATTAATTTTTGCGTAAAAGAAATACTCAATTTAATATTTGCCGATTTCCTGCTTACTATCTGCTACAACAGCCAAAAATTAACTGAAACGCCTACAAGTATGCAACACTTTCGCAATATATCACCAATTTCAGCGACAAAATAAAATTGTTTGTTACAACGAGTTTAAGAATAACAAAATTTGTTTAGTAACAAAAAAGAGAAAGAAAAAAAACAGCAGAACTAAAAAAAATTAAAAAAAAAAAATTAAAAAAATTAAAAATTAATAAAAAAATAATAAAAAAAAAATAAAAAAAAAGCTACTAAAAGAGTCAAACAACAAACAACTTTCCAGCAAATCCAAACCAATTAACAAAAATCTCTCATCTTTCCGGCATAAGATTCAATTACTTTAGTTTTTAGTTTGGTAACACGTAGCCACAGCCACAACATATGAACATTCCAACAAAAATCAAGATGATATGCAATGTATGGTGAGTTCAGCAAACTTATAATTGTCAACGAAAACTTGCGAGAGTAAGGATCATGATGCATGTGCTAGAAAAAGTGAAATGATAGCAGGCGAATAAATAAGTAAAAGCAACTAACTAACTGGAAGTGTTAATGAATTGGTTGCAAGTGATTGGATATCATGCAAGAAATTTAGCTGGATCGGATTAAGGTTTTAGCTTTTGAATGTGTCAGTTTTCCTATTGATATTGTTAAAGAAGCTCAAATCTCGACATTTGTAATTTAAGAACCAAACTTCATTTCAACTTTAGGTATTAGAAATCTTCATGTAAGAGTGCAGTTCATGGTGGCTGCAACAGCGATAAAGCAGCCCCTCAATATAATTGCATTGATACAAAAGAGCATACAGTGCACACACTTGCGAAGCACTGACATCAGTTAACATAACAAATTCGGCAACACTTTTGTTTGTAATTCAAGTGCTGCCGGACGTTGCTTAGCAATTTAACGCGCGATAGCCAAAGAAAAAGCCAAACTCATACAGCGTTAACTAATTACACAGCGGAAATGTGTGTAGACTAACATTTTATGTAATAAACCAAGTGCACATACACAAATGCAAACACACTCTTGAATGCTTTTAGTAAGCACGTGCATATGTGCATAAATGTTCACACATTCTCTCCAAAAATCTACGCCTTATTTCAGGTTTATTCCAGAAGATTTAAAAGCTTATGAAATAATGTCTGAGAATTCTAAGCTATCACAAGTTGTATGCGCAAAGGCTTAAAAGAAGGCTGATTTTCCTGTGTTGATGTCATCAGACTCTAAGGAATACTCTCTCTCTCTCTCTGAGAGGAAACCTTATTCACAATGCTTATCAGCCATGGGAATAAGGCTTTCATAATTCCTTATAATAAGGCCTCACGCGGCTTATTCGCCGTGACAAATAAGGCTTAGACATTTTCTGATAATAACCCAGCAAACACAGTCTCTAACGTTAGAAATTTTGTCGAGATTACCTTAGCTAACTAGTGTAATTCTCTATATATTCTCAAATCGATAGCTAGGGTTGAAAACTACACTAAAATTCGATTAGCGAGTGATTAGAGAAGGAGCCAAATCTCACGCCTTTTATCAATTCTCAATAGGGGTATTCGCTATCCATAGCATAACCCTAGCACGTAGCACGGATTGCACGGATTGCAAAGTTTTACAACGCACAACAACTAAATACAGGCGCACAGAAATATGCTAGACCTCAAAAATATGCTACACCAAAACCTATGTATATTTATTTGCTATGAAGTGTAGGAAATTAATTGCGACCCTGCATCAGCTGACATTCGCCAATTGCTAATTTCAATTTCAATTTGAGCATTCGAATATTGCTTAAAATGTTATTTTTTATGTGTAATTATTAAATTTACTAAAATAAAATGATTTATTTATTAAAAAGTGAGTGATGAACGCGTCCCTTTGGCTAAAAAGAAAAGCTGCTTCTTAAAATTTCCTACGACTGTGCAATGGGGTGCTCTCTATGTGTAGCATATTTTGGTCTAGGATATTTGCAATCCGTGCTATCTTGCTATCTTGCTAGGGATAGCGAATACCCCTAATATATTTCTGTGATATATTGGGCCGTATTAATAAAAACGAAGCAAATACTTTTACTCAAAATTTTAGAAATTTGACATCAATTTGTATGAACCAAATTTCAAAATTTGAGTAAAAGGTCTCGCATTTTAAGTAAAAGCAAATGCTCAGCATTTATTAATATGACCCATTGAATATACATACATATATTGAAATTAGATACTAAAAAATGGTAAAGTTAATATTACCGTAGTACTATGTTTTCCATTAAAAAGTACAAGAAGTATCTTTAATTTAAATAATAAGACTGAATTTTGTTTAAATTTCAGTTCTTATAAATGTGGTAAACATATACATGTCAATATATATAATCATATGCAATTTAGGCACATATTGCGTTAATAAAATCTAAACAATGAAAAAATCATGTAAAAGGAGACAAAGCTTTGCTTTTCATTTCAATTAGAAGTATTTGCAAATTCTGATTAGAATCTCATTAGAGAACTACATTAGAATTCTATTCGAGAATTATAATTTTCTCGATTTGAGAATTAGGTACCCTTTTGTTTGAGAACGCTATGATTCTCGATAGATTTTCGAGTCGTCCTCTAACGTTAGAGGTTTGAGAATGAGGCTAGTTCTCGAGTCATTCTCAAATCGATAACTAACCTCAGTGTTTGTTGGGAAGGTCTTCTGTGCAACTTACGTTTTAACAGCTTAGCCTTCAGCTTAGGCTTATGTATCTATTTGCAGGGTGTGCATAAATGTTCACACAGTTGTATTAAAAACAAATAACTTGGTTACGTTAAGAAGCACACAAAAGATTTGCAGTCATGCTTGGTAACAAAATGCCACTTGACTTTTTGGCAACCAAAACAAGAATGAAAAAAAAACTGCTAAACTTAGGGATATACCCTATATCCATATAGTAAGTATATTCTTATGACTTGTTTTGTTGTGCTTAATTTTTCTTTAACTTGTTTTTTGTCGTCTTGATGGCTCCAACTGCCGTCAGCTGACCTAGAAGCTTCTTTTGGGCTGGCATGGCATGGCATGTTCATGAAATAATGGCACAAAACTTTTCCAAGTGTGTTAAGTAATATGTGAAAATGCATGTATGACCGCCGCTGCCGCACATGTATGGATGTGAGTATGTGCTTAAAAGTGGTATAAAGTTTGGTGGGTCTTAGAGCACAAAAAAAAACAATAACTCAAAGTTCGGTAGACGAGCAGGCGAGAATGTATGAATGCGGCTTTTGGAAATGTGAAAACTTTTGCTGGCAGCCAGTTTGGCTCTTACGTTAAGTTTCTTTTAATAATTTTTAAAACTAAAAACAAAAAAAAAAAAAAAATAAAAACAATGGTTAAAACAAAAACACAAGCCATAACATGGTGGTAATCAGTGAATGTTGACTGAATTAAAGAAATTCTGCGAAAGAAGTCATAAAAGTGGATTAGTTTAAAAAAAAAAAATAATGTTTAAAATGTGATGCATTTGTTTTGCGCTTTACTAATTGAGATCGGCTCATGCTGGATTTCTTGTTCTATTCAAAGCTTACGTCTTTTGAGACACAAATATTTCTTATCAGAAGTATTTCATTTTCGCAAGTGCGCTTGTTTTACACCTTTCCCCTCTCTACCTCATATATTCAGTTTATAAATTTGCTCTTTTTTCATGGGAAAACTTATTTAATTTTGCATGCAAATATGACCAATGTTAGCTTATCAAGTTGTCGTTGACCCCAGAGTTGTGGTTTGTGGCTTTAAACATGCACACGAAGCTATGCAAGCACGTAATGCAATAAGCTGATAGAGAATTTGGTGCTTTAGCAACAACAACAAAATTAATTTCATGTTTATAGAAAAGCATGGCAGTAGATGTTACCTGACAATGTCCTGTATCAGCACGGAGGGGAATGAAACTTACTAGTGAGCGAGCGCACTAAGCAATGCATAAACTTTTGTTTGTTAATATTAATTTTGAAATAAGTGGCAACTCCTCACACATCAAAACTTCTGAATTGAAGTCAGTTTTCGAGTTAACGTTTGATTTTAAATTTTTAACATATTTTCTTTTATTAATAAGGTGGCAACTCCACTCAAAAGATAAACATCGATGCTTAAACCAATTTAGCTAATATATAAATAGCAGCAGTAATATCAAAATAGTGCTTTTGAAAAATTTTGGTGTTTTGAAATAGTGGTGAGTTATGAGATAGTGGTGAGTTATGAAATAATGCTGAGTTACCAAACAGTGGTGGCTTTTGAAAAAATTTATGGCAAAATGTATATTAAAATAAGAAATAATATAATCAAAAAAAATTTTGGTGAGTTTTGAAAATCGGTTTGTTAAATACATAAGTGATATGTATGTATGTACTTGTGAAATACACATAAAGGAGAATTTTGAAAATACAGAATGAAATAAAATCAATCACGGCAATCAATACAGACCTTTTCAAAAAATTTGGTGAGTTATGAAATAGTGGTGAGTTAGGAAATAGTGGTGAGTTATGAAATAGTGGTGAGTTACGAAATAGTGGTGAGTTATGAAATAGTGGTGAGTTACGAAATAATTGTGAGTTACGAAACAGTGGTGAGTTTTGAACGAATATCATGGCATAATGTAAATTAAAATAAGAAATAATATAATCCAAGAAAAAAAAACAAAATAGTGGTAAGTTTTGAAAATCGGTTTGTTAAATACATAAGTAATATGTAGCTATGAAATATACGTAATGCAGAATTTTGAAAATAGAGGATGAAATAAAATCAGTTGTGCCTATGAAATACAGTGGTGAGTTTTGGAAATTAGCACTGAATTGCCTAAGACATAAATAAAAGCAATAATAAAAATGAAGAAATTTTGGAAAATTTTGGTAAGTTATGAAATAGTGGTGAGTTACGAAACAGTGGTGAGTTTTGAAAAAAAATATGGCATAATGTAAATTAAAACAAGAAATAATATAATCCAATTAAAAATAGTGGTGAATTTTCAAAATCGGTTTGTTAAATACTTATGAAATATGGCGGAGAATTTTGAAAATAGAGGATGAAAGAAAATCAGTGAACAATGTGCCTAAAAATACAATTTTGAAGATTAGCACTGAATTAGCTAAAACATAAATATAAGCAATAATAACAATTAACAATTTTTAAAAAGATAGTGGTGAGTTTTGAAAATAAAAACTGCTAAAATGCCAACTGTGGTGCAACAAGCTGGATATCTGTAAAATACTATTGTAGGTATTTCCCATATAAACCAGAATTTCACTAACAATAAACGTTCCATCGCACTTAAAACAGCTGCAATATTTTTTTTAAATATCTCACTGTACCTTCAGCAAATTTTAAATTAGATGCAATACAAAAGTGCTTGAATTTGCAATTAAAATTGCAAAAATGTTAATTAAAAACTCGACATTCGCCCTAGAAAGGTGTGCAAATGAGAATACGAGAGCCTCGAATGACCGAAATCAGCAATTTTCGCAAAGTCAGGAGGAAGAAGCACCAGCGAGGATTAATTTCGCAAAATACTAAATAGGAAAATAAGGAAAGGAGAGCTATTTAAAAAATATTTGAAGCAGAAGAATAACAAAAAGAAAGTAAAAAGGAATGTTGAAAATCAACCGCAAGCGACAAACGACGAAGGACGACGAGACAAGACGAGATGAGACGAGACGAGACAGACAACTACCTGCATAGTGTGAACACATAAACAACTATGAGTTCAAAAGCAGCTGCAAAGTTTAACAGCAACAACAAAGAAATAACAACTCAGAAACAACATTACAGCAACAATAAAACTGAAAGAAAACAGAAGCAAGAACAACAACAGTAGCAATAACAGCAGTAAGAACAACAACAGTAGCAATAACAGCAACAACCGTAGCAGTAAACATTTTTAATTATCCTGCGTCGTCTCGCTGCCCAACGGTCATCAGACAGGGAAAACAAAGACAACAAAATTAACGAACAACAACAGAAGTAGGCAACAAGAAGAACACCGCTAACAAGAAGTAAAAGTAACAATTAATGCTGTGAGCTCACGCTGACACGGTGCTACAGCAACAATAACTATGTAGGTAAACAAATAAGTGGCAACGACGGCGTAGACGACGATGATGATGGCGGCGATGACGACGAACTACAACGAGCTGACAAGAATGGCAGAGTAAAAGCAATTTATAAAAGTCAAAAACTTGCGGCGGAAACAATGAAAGTTACACAAAAAGCAGCAAACAGCAAACGAGCAGAGAAAAGGCAAAGGTATAAACAGCAGAAACAGAAAAAGCAACAAAAAAAACAATAGCAAAAAAACAACAACAAAAAAAGCAATAACAAAAACAACAAAAAAACAACAACAAAGTAATGAAGGCAAAAAGCAACAACGACGAATATTAACAGCAAAACAACATCAATCAAATGATATAAAAGCAAGCAAAACGAGACATACGAGGCGAACGAGGGCGAACTGCTGCTGCTGGTCAAAAGGTAATCAAGAATATAAGTAAGAAAAATGGAGTATGCAAATAATATGAAAATGAAAAGATAAAAAGAAAGAAAATTGTAATAAAAATTGCAATAAAAATGTAAAATGAAAATATGTAAATAAGGAACATCTACGGTTGTTGCAGCAATGCGGCTGACCAGCTGTTACAAAAACTACCGCATAAAATTCATTTTCATTTAATGAGCTACAAGAAAAAACAGAGAAAAAAATCGAGGTAAAAAGAAAGAAAACAAAGGCCCATAGCGTACAATGTTACAGCCTGGAAGTAAGAACGGACAGTAAAGTTAATGAGCGACTAAAGGCAGCGGCAGCGCCACAGTGTTGCTTGCGAGGCGACGAAATGGATCTAACAGTGAAGGTAGAAATTAAATGTGGAACTTGAATCCAAACTTCTATAATTTTTTGTGACATGTATAGCTTTTGAAACGTCTCAAATGATTATTTGGTATATGTGCTAAAGCAGCCTGATACATAAACTTTTATAAGAACAGACAGAACTTTGTATGCGTGCAAATCAATATAAAACATCCATAAACTAAATATCAAAAATTATTTCAACAGTAGTAGTTTGCTGTGCGCTCTACATTTCGGATTGCAATTTTTTTTTTTGCATATTTCTAATGAACGACGCCTTTGGCAGTTGAGCGTTACTTGTAAAAAAGAAAGAACATCCCAAGATCTTTCATACATTAACCAACAAAAATATCCATAAAATTTTAATAAAAATAACAGAAATACTACAGTGATTGGCATAAAATCAGTGAAAAATTTCCGC
Source organism: Urophora cardui (assembly GCA_960531455.1). Lineage (NCBI taxonomy): Eukaryota > Metazoa > Arthropoda > Insecta > Diptera > Tephritidae > Urophora > Urophora cardui. Next base: position 145,377,425 of record OY482670.1, on the reverse strand, counting down.
TTCCGCAAAGGAAGTGCACAGCAACGACGCGTCAAATTTATGTGGTGACAAACACTACACGCCCGCCCGCCATACGAGGTCGACAATAATTAAGTTATACCATGTCTCCACGTAACGTGTTTCGCTCTTTTTTTCTGCATTTTCTCTCTCAATCTTGTTTCGACACGGAAACCAGTGCCGAAACTCGCCAATTTCCATACAAATTTCTGAGAGCGAGTGAAGATTGAAACACTGTTTCATTCTGAATCATCTTGCCAACCTCGATGATATCGATGTCTTCTCTAATTTTGTATCGAAAATCTATCGGAATCTCACACAGACCAAAACAAAAACGCAAAATATTAGCAAACATACAAACATTTAAGAAGAGCAAGAAAGAGAAATGTTAAACTGAATCACGATCAGCCACGTGGAGACGGGTTATTGAGCGAGATGTTTTGCTAGATGTTTTGTTGGTGAAACAAGTTATGTGGAGATGGGCTTTTAAGCAACAAGCGAATAGCAGCAAAAGTTTAACTCAGAGCAAAATTTATATACTATGCACACACATGTGTAGATGCATACAAATAAACACTTTTACTACACTGTTATGTGCTGTGGTATGCCACGGCGTATGCGTGATAAATTTTTAACGTTGAATGGCACGCGCAGCAGCAGTAGGAGGATTGTGGAACAATTGTTTGCCGCTCAGTAAATGGCATTATACCACTAACTGTAGCTAAAAGATGAACGGACAGGACAGGCAGGACAAGACAGTACAGATGCCTGAAAGCTGATAATGTGACAGTTGCAAAGGGAGAAGTGCCCGCACACACACACACGCGCACATGAACTCTCTTTTCTACTTTTTATACCACCTTTTGTGGGCATCAATTGGCACCAGAAACAAGTACACTCAAATAAATTTGGTATACATTTTAACTTTTTTGGTCGATATATAGGACACGACCGAAAAATTATTCCAAATTAAAATTTATTTTACGACTTTCAAAAGTCTAAAATTTAAACCTTTTTTTGGTTTAAATTAAAAAAAAATGTCTGCTCCCAAATCTTCTTCATGCTTTTCCCTATTGTATCTTCTTTCCTATTCTTTTTTTCTCCTTTTCTTCCATATTGTTCTACCCCCAACATCCCCTTAATCCTTTTCCATATTGTGCCTTTTTCCTATCCTCTTCTTCTCCTTTTCTTCCTTCTTCATTTTATCTGTTTCCATAATTATTTTGTGTTTGTTTGTTTCTCCATTCATTCATTCAAATTGTCTAATAACTATTAGAGCTCTAGATACCCGGGTATCGAACAAATCGAATTGATCGTTTTTGTTTGAAGCCCGTTTGTTGTTCAAATGCCCGTACAAACATACGGGTAATAACCAAACAAACGACTGTTCGAGCATTTGAACAACATTTTTTCGGGCTACTCGAAAATTAAAAAAAAAAAATCTGGAGCTCTAATAACTATAAATGATCTTTTTATATTGTTCCTTTCTCGAAAAAGCAAGTTGGAATTTCAAATCAAAAATTAATTTTTTTTTGTTGAAACCAAATTTTACGACCAATGAAAGTTTAAAATTTAAACCTTAAAAGTTTAAATGAGAAAAAATTTAAGATTTAAACCAAAAAAGTATGAAATTTATTCCAAAAAACACTTTGAAATATTTGAACTTTTGTAAGTTTCAATTTTAAACCAAAAAGGATTAAGAAACTTTTAAACTTTCGAAGGTTCAAAATTTGGGCAAAAAAAAGTTTTAAATTTCTTTCAAAATTTAAAAAATATTCCAATATTTATAACAGTGTATGTATAACCCAAGATATTATTTTAGACAGTTTGATGACGCTTAATTCTCTGTTCGATGGTAAACTACCCTCCTCAGTCAAGTGACAATAGTAACTATCATTAGTTTTTAAGAATAATCTAATGCATTTGCTTCAGTTTTGCGTAGTTCGAGTATATGCGCCTTGAAATATGCAACAAATTTTAATTGATTTTTATACACAACAGAGCTGTTACTCTGTATTACCTTACGAAGAGGACGTATTAATTTTTATAAAGATAGTAATGGTGCTATAAAGTCGATACTGTCGAATAGCAGCTCATCCAACTGTGTAGCGGGGCTGCAAGGAAGCCTTAAGAGTAATGTACTGAGAGAGTAATGACCATTTATACTGAATCCCAGGTCATAAAGGTACAGACGGGAATGAGAAAGCTAATGAGCTGGCAAAGAAGGGTGCAGGCCTCGGAGCAGAACACTCTATGGATGTTCCGATGCTACTCATTAAAATTAAGCCAAGGTGCAAACAAGCGCAGGGCTGTAGCGTGTCCAAAATTATGTGTAAATCGTACGATCCGAATTGATTGCTGTCTCTGAAAAGGAATGAATGTAGACTTATCAACAGGGTGCTCACAGGACACTACCCTTTGGCATCACATGCGTTCAAAATGCGACTAGTTAGTGAAAGTGAATGCGGAGAATTGCACAAAGAGACCGCACATTCCCTGTTTCTGTCCTGCTTTTTCAAGGGTTAGACTTCGGCTGGTAGGGGAAGTCATAATTAGTGATCTTGAATCGGTACCCAAAATAGTACCCAATTGTTGGTTGTTGGCTTTGCTTAAAATTTTTTACTCTATCAGAAAATTTCTGCATAAATTACTTTCTCGGGCATTTAATTCCAACAAGCACTTTTTCCACTTTCGTCTAAAAAAAGGCTTATAGCACCGAAAGCCGCAAACTGTGTCGGCCTTTATAGGTTTCACTTTGCCGCCTAGTGCCCAACAGCAACATCAGCAACATGTTTACAAGTATCACTCGCTCTATCTACTCCACTAGCCAGTCATGCAACACAACAATAACAATCACTCAAACGCTCGCTCGCCTATACAACACACCAACGATGCCGACAGCGCCGCCATCGCCACCGCCCTTGGCCCAGCCAATGTCAGCCAACAATTGCGAGAGGAGCCATTCAGTCAACTAGAGAGACAACTTGGCATGCTGATATGACATTGGATGGACATAATGAATTTTCCATGAATTTTTGTACTTTAATTCGTTAGTTGTCATGGATGGAGTTGTTGGGTGGTAGTTGGTTGGTTCGCTGCTTTGTTGGCTTGCTGTGCGTAAGTGCGTAGCAAGCAAAAACATTTACACATAAACACACATACATACATAATCTGTTAAGCAAAGGCAATGCTCGTAAGCGCTAGCAAGTGGATTTACGATATTTTACTTTTTTTTTGTTGTAGGTAGAATTGCAGAATGCCGGCTAAGTTGCTGGCAGTAAATCTCATGAATTTGCATACATACATATATAACAGTACTCGTATTTATGTACATACCTATATACATATGTATGTATTTATAAGCATGCTAGTTGGGTTTAAGCTTTTAAGTGATATTGAAAAAGGCGCGTTCTTTCTGGCACGAAACAGCAGATAGAGAGCGTGAGAGAAAGATACAGAGACACAGTCGGAAGCACTGTTCAAGCGAATATGTATAAAATATTTATAACAGCGTTGCCGTTTTGTGGGTAATTCCCCAATTTTGGGGAATTTTTTAATATTTGGGTAATTTTTGGGGAGTGCAATGATTTGGGGAATTTTGGGGAATTCGCATTTTAATAGTTTTATATGAATAATAATACCTATAAAAAAATTAATTATTTTCATGAGTTTATATTACATTCGCATTGTGTGAAAGTGTGTATGAGTTTTTGCAGCATTTATTTAATCTTGAATTACCGGCTGGTCGAACATGTACAAGCAAATTTCATAAGCCCATTAAAGTAAGAAGTTAGCTAGGAAAAAAATAAGCAATTTTATACCTTTCATGAATATGAAATGGTATTATAACATTGAGCCAAAACAGGTTTGTCGAAAGTTCCAGAAGGAGAAAAAGTAGACCCACCAAAATATATACCGATATTATCAGAATCATAAGCTAGTTCCTCAGTTGTTAAGATACGCTGATAATTTGTCGGAATCAGCCAAATTGGACCATTATAACATATAGATCTCCTACAACCAACCATATATTTTGGGGTAAAACTTCTCCACTTAAATTGCTAAGATTATTACAATATTTTTTTTATAAATATTTGCATAAACTACCCACAGAATTGGAGGTACCTATAAATTAAAGAAAATCGGACTATTTCATGTTTCATTTCTCTCTTACTTGGCTTAAGTTTCTTTATAACTTTTCTTAACCAAGCATATATGTACATACATATATGCACATGAATTTAAAATTACAAACCGTTATAAAGTAAAATAAATTTGAAAATACTTGTTTATTGGAAATCTCTTGATAACACTACCCGACAAAAAAATATCCTCGACATTTATTCCTATGTATTCCTGCTGATTCCAAATATGTAATCAAATGTTTCAAAAGTAGAACAGTTTCCGAGATATTTGGAAATTTCAGTTTTCGCGCTAAGAAGAAAAGGAGGATTACTAATCTGTCAATATCTCCGCCATTACCGTCTTGAGTTTTATGTTATTTCATTTCATTTCATTTTGAGAGGATGAAATACCCTCTCCAATTCCACATAAAATCGACGTTAAAGTGACGGAATTATGGCGGACAAAAGATTTGTTTTTATGCAAAAAATAAGTTAAATACAAGATGTATAAAATGTCGAGGATATCAAAATTTTTGAAATTTTGTCGGGTAGTGCAATTTGAAAATTTGTATGGGGAATTTTGGGCAATTATGTGTAATTTGAATATTTTTTTGGGTAATCTCAAGAATTTAAAACGGCAACGCTGATTTATATGTAAGTATGCATAACATATTTGCGTCGCAGTGATTACGGAATTGTGTGTGCGTGTGTGCTCTTCGCTCTCTTGTTGTATATAAATTTCAGCGTAAATTTTTCTGAGAAGCTGATTTCCGTTTTAGTAGAATTATTAACCGTAATTTGCTTGAAGCATTGCATACTTAGAAGCGAATATAACACAAAGTAATTAAATCACACTCAATTAAAAATTAAAAGGAATTGTATGTGGGCATTAACAAGGGAATTTTCTAAAGGAAATCCTTGTGTGTGACAACTTAATAACTGTAACTGGAAAACATCCATTTGACTATGTTAAGTTAAAGAAGCTGGTTTCTGCTAAATTTCCTCTTAGTTTTTTTAAGAAATACGACTGTTGGCTATTAGGGCATGCAAGTAGAAAAAATTGCAATAATTCTGGTATTGAAGACTGTGAAGAGGAAATAATAGTAAGTACTTAATAGCATGTAGGTTAGGCCGTGGGTGGTTTAGGCCGTATCGACGTACGCCCCACACATATGATGACTTTTTGAAAAAAAATTCCGGAAATTTTTTGTCTTTTTTTTTCTGTTTTTTGAAAGCGCTAGCTGTCACCCAAAGACATTTTTTTTCATATCTTCGCTATATATATCCCGATCTCTAATTCTAATACACCAATATCCTTCGCTTGAAAGGGCGCTTTATAGTATACTAGTATCGCCGGTGCTCGAAATTCGACCATGCAATTTATTTTTTCAACTTTGTATTGGTACAAAAATTATTCCTTTTCGCGGAGATAAGCAACACTTTCCAAATTCCAGTTGTACCGCAACACTGATTTGCCCTTTTGATCACGGTCCGACGCGAAATCATGGTCAAAATCAAGGCAGATCTAGGAAGGTAGGCCCGGTGGCGAATTCAGAAATTTCCCATGTATTTTGTTATTGTAATTGGTAGAGTGTAATGTCAAAATGATACTTCGCCGTGGTTAAAACCTGAATTCGCTTGGGGTTCGTCCATTCCTATTGGCCATGATGTGAATTCGCTTTGATTTTGGCCTTTGTAAATAAAAAAAGAAGTTTTTCAATTCGCCGCCGAGCCTACCTGCTAGATATGCCTCGGTCAAAATTAAAATTACTCAGTGTGCTCTCTCGCCCTCTCTCTCATTTTTCGCTTTACTGGAAAAGCAATAGGATATATTTGGCCGCGTTGATTTTGATCTGAGCGTAAACTGGGCCAATGCATATAAAATAGAGAGAGCGATTTTAAATTAAAGCGACTCTTCAACTGTGTTTACGATATTTGTAAACACGTTTACGATATCTATTTCTCTTAACTAAAAATTTTATTTATTAATTATAAACAAATTAAATAATTTATAGAAAAAATGATATGCCTATACACTGCTCCTGACTCATACGAACACATCCATATCAATTTTATGTGGATATGAGTATGTTAAATGTGCTAAACAGCCTGGCAATTGTTTGCATGGGAAAAATGTTAGCCTATTAATATATAGATAATCTTATTAACCCTATGTGCACCATTGGGGTCACAACCACCCAGTACTTGGTTTATACCACCCAAATGTACCTTTTTTATGTGTGCATGTGCAACATTGTCAAAAACCATTAATATTTTGTGAAAGAGGTATTTCGATCAGTTCAGTAGAATCTGAAATAAAACATGTTCAATATTCCGCGCAGAAGCTATGTATATGTTTTTCGTTTCCTGTGTTTTTTTTAGTTCATTTTACAAAAATTGTTTTTGTGGAGACCCCTAGTGAAATTTTATGACAAATAATTTTCTAGAACATTTTAACCCTCCAGCGAGCTTAAAATACTATTTTTTCCTGAATTTCTAAAAAAAAGGCGTCAAACTAACCCTTTATTGCGGTGATAATTAAAATGTTCCGCCCATTGAACAAGCAATGGGCATTCCATAATTTTACTATTATCACCTGAACATTCTATTTAGTGCTGCGTTGATTTTTAACCTCATTCCAGCTTTTCTAAAAAGCAACAAAAAATTTACTTGAGATAAGAAAATATTTGCAAGTTTTATTAAATTGTATCATAAGTTTGAATCACTCAGCTGCTAGATAATGATCCTGAAATTATGACACAGTGCTACCGTACTATTTTTTCTTCGTAATCGCCATTAATTAATAAAAAGTTTACCACAATAATATATGAGCATGAGCATAGGAAAGTTTACCTGAAAAGAAAGACAAAAAGGTTTGTATTAGACTTATGCCAAGCAGCTATTATTAAATACTTTATTTCATATTAAAATTTTCTTTAAAATATATTCTCATACCAAAAACAAAAAAAACAAGTAAGGAAGCCTAAGTTCGAGTGGAATCGAACATTAGATACTCAGCTGTATGCTTTCATTGTTTGTTTGCGTTTGATGGAAACACGGTGTAGGTCATAGACGCACTCAAGGGGGGGGGGGGTTTGGGCCACTTTATAATACCCATATACATATAAAAGTGGGCGTGGTCGTCAACCGATTTCGCTAAAATTTTCAACATGTATTACCACAAGTAATAAAAGTGTACACACCAAGTTTCGTCATTATATATCAATTATTTGTCGAGTTATGGGATCAGAAATCTCGTATATTCCAGCTTCTAAAAAGAGGCGGTGCCACGCCCATTTTCCAAAATTTTTGTGTTTTTCATTGTATGTCCGCAGGTGGACTCCTGGCATAAAATTTCAATGATATATCTTTATATTTGACAGAGATATCGCATAAAATGTTTTTACTAGGTCACTTTATAATACCCATATATAAAAGTGGGCGTGGCCGTCAACCGATTTTGACAATTTTTCGTCCAAACATTTGCATTAGTAAGTATATCACGCGTACCAAATTTCATCGATATATCTTGAACAGTTTCTGAGTTATGACTCATAAAGCTTTCAATGTTTGCTCCTTAATAAGTGGGCGTGGCACCGCCCATTTTCCAAAATTCCATCAAATTTCTTCTTAGGGGCCTGAGCTCAACACGTGGTTAAAATTTCATCACTCTAGCTATATTAGTGGCTGAGATACCAAATTTCCGATTTTTTCTATATAGGAAAAGTGGGCGTGGTCATGGTCCGATTTCGCCCATTTTCAATACCAACCGTCCCAGTGTCGATACCAACTTGTATTCCAAATTTCATCAAAATATCTCAATTTTTGCACGAGTTAGAGTGTTTACAGACGGACGGACAGACGGACGGCCGGACATGGCTCAATCGATTTCTATTTTCACCCTGACCATTTTGATATATATAAGTCTATATCTATCTCGATTATTTCATTCTGTTACAATCCACCGTTATGTGATTAAAACTATAATACTCTGTGTACTAGTACAGCTGAGTATAAAATCATTCACTTAGTTTATCACTTGCCCTCTGAAAAATTAAAAAGGAAATGCAAGAAGGGAAGCATAAACAAAATCGAAAAGCTCGCACAGAAAATATCAATAAAATATACCAATAACAGTAAAAAGTTGAATACAAAATCACTTTAGCTGCACATATACCTAGCTTTACTTTTTTATTATTGTCATTTATTTTCATTTATGCACATGCGAATATCTTGCATATGTTTTAGTCAAAGTAACAATATTGCAACGGACGCCAAAAAAAGAGCCATCAACTAAATAAAAGATATTTTATGAAAAATCAAAAAAAAAAAATGTGCACACATAGGTACATACATTTGGCTAAAAAAGCTGCTAACAAAAAATGCGCACACACTTTTATGTGCATACAAATATATGTACATACATAAGTGGGCATGTGCAAAATAATTTTCACTGCTTCCACATAACGTGTATGGCGCTAATGAAAGTTTTTTGAAATGAATATGAAAATATTAAAGGCTAACAATATTTTTTTTTAAATCCCTTTAAAATCCGTATTCTCGTCGACAGATTTCCATGAAAGAGCACACTAGCAAAAACTGCAACAAAACTAAAACTCAAATGTAACATGTATGTAACAATTATTTCTCATTGATGTTTTTTAAAAAACTGTCGCGTATACAAATAGTATGTCATTGCATAGAATATGGTTAAGAGAATATATATGCATATGTATATGTAAAGGGAAATTGACAGAAAAATTGCATAAATTTGTATGCTGTCTGTATGGGAAAATCAAAGCAAAACAGATGAAATTTTACACTTTTTAAGCATTTGTTTGTAACAATTATATTCAAATAATAGAACGGAAAGTTTATAAATGTATACTTTTTTGGAGAATCGAAATCATAACAACTTTGCTATGAGAAAACTCTTGTTCCAATTATGAAAAGCATTCATCGTAACTTCAACATGTCTTTTGCGCGAGACAAAACTAGATTTTAAACAAAAAATGTCAATTTGAAAATAATGCACAAGCTGCAAACTGGAAATAGGAACTGCAAAAATTAGTTCGCCAGCGAATATAACACTAGAGAGTATTAGGACAAGCTTCTCTCCAAATTCAATATGTGTGCTCTTTAATTTTTCTCTAAAAATTGTAATTTCGTGTTTAACTCTCCGTCAGACACTTATTTCGATTGTCACATTCGGTAAACTTGGGTCTGGCTGGACCCACATACAAATTGTATGAAAATGAAAGTGTGTGTGCGTGTGATGTTGAAAAACTTCCAAAGTATGCAATCGATTTTTATGAAATTTTCACAGTGGGTTCAAGTGGTCACTCCGCATAAGATGTGGTTTGAAAAAGTTGCCGGTTCCCGGAATTTTGGCCCAAAATGTGGACCCGAATGGCCCCGGAATGTTCTTGGGCAATATTGGTATCAAATGAAATGTGCTAATTAGGGCTTGAATATAGGTTATTTTTAATGAGATATCTATGCTGGGTCAAAACGTGTATTCGCTAATCTCGGAATATTTGTAAGCGATACGAGTAGTAATACATAGAGATAGGAATAGTCACATAGATAGATGGAGGCATGTTTGTCGTACCGAAATGGCCTCGGAATGTTGTAGTGAATTTACGCGTAAATATAGGAATTTTGTGTGGCCGCTGTGGTGCAGTGGGTAGAGTGCTCGCCTGCTATGCCAGAGGTCTCGGGTTCAAACCACGGTCCGAGCGAAACACTAAAACAATTTTTCTAATTAGTAAAAATCCAATTATTGGGTTTTTTAAGAGCAGCGGTCACCTCTCGGCAGTGGGCGGCATACCCTCCGAGTGTATTTCTGCCATGAAAAAGCTTCTCACAAAAAATGCATTCGCCGTTCGGAGCCGGCATAAAACTGTAGGTCCACCCAATTAGTAGGAAAAACAAATAGGAGCACACCTCGAATTGGGAGAGAAGCTCGGCCATAAAACTCGTCAGAGTTATAATAGCGCCATTGTATTATATTATATTATTATATTATAGGAATTTTGTACAGAATTTCTGAATGTTAGCTTATTTATATTATTATATTCAAATTTTTATAAAGCTTTTTCAACTTCCTCAGCAGCCCCCTTACGTCCCAAATCATTAGCTAATGCAGCTGCTAGCCGTTCATAAAATTCACTATCAAAGCTCCTTCTATGTGGTCTAAAATTGCATATCAAATCAATTTCATCACTCAAAATTTTCTTGGTAAAAATAGTAAAAATAAAAAAAGAATGTGTATTTTATGAATTATATTTGCACTTAATTTATCAAATAACCACAAAATCAGAACTGAAAAATATAAACTAAAAGGCAAATATCTATTGCCCCGATAATTCATAAATTTAAAAGAAAAATATGCAAACGATTCCACTCCTTCATATTAGGTAAACAATATAGGAATACTAGGGTATACCCGTCCCGCTTCGCTGCGCTGAACCCTCCCTCTGTCTACATATAGGTACATATGACTTGTATCTCTACCTCTAAAAAAACATTTGGGGCCCTCGGATCCACGTTTTCATCTATATCTTGTGAACCAGGTTAGAAAACCCAATAAAAATAACTCTATTTTCAAGCTCAGATTATTACCTTTCATTTGACACCAATATTGTCTAAGTTCATTCCGGGGCCATTCGGGTCCACATTTGGGCCGAAATTCCGGGAAGTGTCCAATTTTTCAAACCACATCTTATGCGAAGAAACCACATGAACCCACTGTGAAAATTTCATAAAAATCTATAGGATACTTTGGAAGTTCTTAAGCAAAACCCGTACACACACTTTCATTTCCATACAATTTGTATGTGGGTCCAGCCAGACCCAAGTGTACCGAATGTGATGTGTTAGTCAACATATCGGTATAACTAGCTTAGTATATGAGATATCAACGTACTTTTTTTTACAGGTTTGTAGAAAATTAAATTTTAGTAAGCTACCTGAAATTTCAAGCATCTAGCTCAATTTATAGTACTCTTTTTCGTAGTTTGAAAATGAAAAAGGTCGGGCTGGAACCAAGTGTCAGACGGAGGGTTAATGTCTGTATGACCTAAGATTCGAATCCAGGGCGTTTTATATAGCAAGCGAGCACTCTATCCACTAAGTTATAACATTGTCATTACCATTACTTATGCGAATAATAATTGTATTGCAAATACCGTTATCTAGTTATCTAGAACCAATACTTTTACTGATACCAACTCGTTTGTCAGAAGGATTATCAGTACTGTTGCTTTTTAATGTGTATCCTTAAGTTTCCAATATCATAAAAATATTATCGCCATTCCGTTACCATTATCATTACCATTACCATTACTATTACTATTACCATTATCATTACCATTACCATTAATATTACTATTACCATTACCATTACCATTAACATTACCATTACCATTACCATTACCATTACCATTACCATTACCATTACCATTACCATTACCATTAACATTACCATTACCATTACCATTACCATTACCATTACCATTACCATTACCATTACCATTAACATTACCATTACCATTAACATTGCCATTACCACTACCATTACCATTACCATTACCATTACCATTACCATTACCATTACCATTACCATTACCATTACCATTACCATTACCATTACCATTACCATTACCATTACCATTACCATTACCATTACCATTACCATTACCATTTCCATTACCATTACCATTACCCTTACCAATACTATAATAAACCTTTTATTTTATCTTTCATAACAACCAATTCCCCACTTCCTTCACTAAAATTATGACTATTATTAGCAGGGACCGAAAATAACGGTTATTTTTTTTTGTGTGGTGAAAAGGTTATGAAAAAATAACCTTTATCTTCTTTTGGTCCTTAATAACCATTATAAAAACCAAAAAACCGTTTTGGGCCTGAATAACAGTTATGGCAACCAAAAAAGTGTTTTGGGCTTGAATAACCGTTATGGCAACCAAAAAACTGTTTTGGGCCTGAATAACCGTTATTCAGATTTTTATTTTTTTTGGTCAGCAATAAAAAATCAAGCCTATTTATTTGTCAATATTTCTGGACGATATTGGTATCAAATGAAAGGTGTTGAGCAGTTATGAGTGAAAAAGTGGACCCGGATGCTCTGGAATGTTTTAAGCAATATTGGTGTAAAATTAAAAGAAGTAATCAGAGCTGCAATCCCTGCTCAACACCTTTCATTTGATACCAATATCGTCCAGAAATATTGACAAATAAATAGGCTTGATTTTTATTGCTGACCAAAAAAAAATAAAAATCTGAATAACGGTTATTCAGGCCCAAAACAGTTTTTTGGTTGCCATAACGGTTACTCAGTCCCAAAACGGTTTTTGGTTTTTATAATGGTTACTAAGGACCAGAAAAATTTTTTTTCTCATGATAATGATTAAATATGACTTTTACCCCATTTCTCTTATAACCGTTACGTCCCTGATTATTAGACCAACCGTAACATTACAATTACTTGTCATAAATTTGTCAGCTGATAGTTTTGTTGTATCCAATTCTTTTTTATAATTACTTTAAAATAATTTGAGTCACAAACACACACTAAATACATCTCTAAGCTTTATTCCCTTGAAAAAAAAAAAAAACAACGACGAAATTTTAACAAATCCCAAATAAAATACATGACAGGTTATTTCTTCGTTTTTTTTTTGTAGATAAAGCGCAAAATATTGCACATTATTTGCTCATTTTGATATTTCTCCAGCGAAGTGCAACGAACCGCGAAGCAATGAAACGCAGCGCCAAGCATCGCAATTTACAAATTCAAGTTGTCGAAATGGAAACAAAAATAAAATACAAACAAATAAAAATAAACGAGATTTAGCTAACATATCTACTTACGCGTATTTATAAAATGGCAAAGTGCGGACAGTTATAGGAAAGCAACAAAAAAGGAAAAAAAAAAACAACAGACGTACATATATAAATCGCTGCCATGTAATCTCGTCTGTGTGTGTTTTTCAGTGTGTTAAAAGTAATATTTCAACAGTCGAATGTATCACGTACTGAGAAGTTGCACACTTTCCTTTTACAACCACAACCACAAACATACATTTTACTCCTTCCGCAACTCCAGCTCGGCCCCTCCCCCACCTACATCTACTACTAAATCTACTTTAGCAGAAATCCTGCAGCCCTGCTTACTTACTGCCATTTCATGGCACTGAATTTCAGTTAGCAAATTGTATTTTCGGCAGCTCACTCGCGTTCGTTCTAAGCGAATTTATGCTCTTGCTGATGTGATGCCCTTTGTTACTTTTGTTATTGGTGTTTTTGTTTTCGTTGCTCTTATTGTTGTTATTTGTCTTGCTCGCTCTTTTTTCTTATTTTTATTGTTATGTATGCTCTACTAATCTACTAATGTCAGTGCAATGGCAACAAATTGTGACACTAACAATCGGGGTCGTAGCATCTGATAGTGAATGGAGTAGAGGCGGTGGCGGCAAAAGCAGAGCGGAAGCATTTAGCTGTTGGAAAGGAGGTGGGGCCCGATCGAAGCTATGCCAAATATCAACAGAATCTATAACTATGTGTGTGTGTGTGTGCGAAGCCATTTGAAGCCATGACATAGCATTCTTTTTACGAACATTACAAATCGTCTATGCCGCCAAGATTTACGAGCTCCACAATGCATTGTATGCTACACACACACAAACATTTTATTGAGCTTTGCTTTTATGTTTGTATGTTTGTATATATGTTTTCGAGTGCGTATATGGGCGTCTTGTTTACAAGTGTTTGGTACGTGACGCTGCTAAATGTCATATGTTGTCAATTTGTATTGAAAGCTGAGAATGTGAATTTGTGGGCAAAACAGAAGAAGAAGGAGCTTGACTGACTAAAGCTAGATAGTATGATACGGCGATTGATGATAGCCAAGAAGAAATAATATAATTCGTAAAGCCATAAGATAGCGTGTAGATAAGACAATGTTGGCAAAAGTGAGGAGGTCACATTCAGTATGGAACAACAGTTTTGATAATAGTCCTAATAACAATTGTAACGGTAATGGTAATCGTAATAGTAACTGTGCTGGTAAGGGTAATAATAATCATGATAATAAATAATGACAATGGCAATATTAGTCGTAGTTGCAGTAACGGTACTGGTTATTTTACTGGCAATTAAAAGGTATACATACTATAATGGTAATGGTGCTGGAACTGGTAGTGATAATGATTATAGTAATGGTAATAGTAATAGTAATAGTAATGGTAATGGTAATGGTAATGGTAATGGTAATGGTAATGGCAATGGTAATGGCAATGGTAATGATAATGATAATGGTAATGGTAATAGTAATAGTAATGGTAATGGTAATGGTAATGGTAATGGTAATGGTAATGGTAATGGTAATGGTAATGGTAATGGTAATGGTAATGGTAATGGTAATGGTAATGGTAATGGTAATGGTAATGGTAATGGTAATGGTTATGGTTATGGTAATAATAATGATCTTATCAAACTTAATGCAGATGATAATATTAATCGTGGTGGTTACATTAATGGTACTGACAAAGGTATCTTATTACAAAGGTAATGAATATTGTTAATTATAATGGTAATCTTAAAGAGATCTTAACGATATGAGTATTGACAATGGAATGAACAACGATAATGGTACGGTATTGATAATAGTAATCGGAAAGGAACGGTAGCAGTAATAGTAATGAATAATAGTAATAGCGATGGTAGGAGTAATGGTTATTAATGGTAATGACAATCGAATTGTAATGTTTATGAAGGTAATGCGAATATGGTTCAGACCCTTTCTTCAGAAGGGACGAAGTAATGTATTTTCATTAACGAAGAAACTACAGCAAACAGATATAAAATTGAATAGAACTCAAGAAATAAAAACGAAAAACACACAAAGCAGATTTTTGCACAGATCATCAGTATTTTAGGAGAAAGCTCATAGCTTGAGAAGACGACGAAAACAAGAAGTCAACAGAAAAGAGAGAGGAAGAAAATTGTCATTATTACTGACTTGGGAAAACTTTTACGAAATCAGCATTTTCTTTGCCATCATACCATAATGAGAAAACTACATAATCACCATCAAAGTAAATTAAAATTTGAAGAAATATTACTTAATGACATTCGTATTAATTAAAAAAGTTTAAATGGCAACTTTTTTTACAATTAAAATTATTTTCTCATGCATATAAGCTTATCAATAGCAACAATATGAGAATTATAGACATCTTTGCCAGCACACAAGCAAACACACAAATTTGTAGTGTGTGTTTATTCAAAATCACATTTATCATTTTACTCATTGACTAACGACTTGCTAACGATGCGCCACATAAGATGAACTAAATCACAATTGAAAGCTTTACCAGCAAAAGCCAAAGCATATGAATTTACCACTACATAAATACCTACACAGATATCTGTTATTCGCATGTGCTTGAGTGTGTATTTTGTCGATGTGCATATGTTACATTGAGAGAAATGCATAAAATTAGATATGCAGTTGCAACAATCTTCAAACAACAATATGAAGCACAGCGTGAACATAAAAAGCAGATGTGAGGGAAATTTATAGCCTGCACAAATGTACATATGTACATATGTAAATAGAAGCATGTGCCCACTTCTTCCGCACATCAAGTAATATTAATGCTCGACATGCCTAGGGCATGCATATCCATCCATTTTGTGGGTCATAATAGACTATAAAGGCATATCTTTGAAGAATAAATTTATCTATATTCCATGCATAATATGGCAATGGGATAGTGTTTTGTGTATGTACATATTGAGCACTGGAACGAAAAGTCTTTTAATCGAAATTCTTTGGCAGCGAATGACAGAGGTGTTATGTTTTGATTGCATTGCTTCATCAATAGTAGTTTGAGGTATTAGGATAGTAGTTAATAATATGAGGTTATAATGAGCAAATATTAAATTTAACTACTTTTTATTACTTCAAATTATTTTTTTTTCGCTTTCATTTCATAGAAATATAGTTCTACATAATGAAAAATGAATCATAATTATCTCAACTGTGTATAATCACTAATTTAAAAAGTAAGTATTAAGTATAATATTTCACCATCACAATTAGTAGGAAAAACAAAAAGGAGCACACCTCGAATTGGGAGAGAAGCTCGTCAGAGTTATAATAGCGCCATTGTATTACATTATTATTATTTCACTATTTAGCAGCTCTGACCAAAAAGCATTTTGAATACGCCTTATAAAAATTTATTAGTTCATATTGTTGCTTCGACGCTGGTGGTAATATATTTGATGTATAAGAACATTAGTGCAAAAGCTATGGGGATTTAAAAAAAACATATGTATGTACATGGGAAAAATTTTTGCTGGAAAACTAAATCGATTTTAAAGAAATATACATATATATTTTTTCTCTTATGAGGTCGGTTTTTCGAATTCTGAAGTAGCATTCAGTCTATCCAAGGTCGGGTAGAGGTCCCGTAAATCTCCACTGAAGAAGAACAAGATATTTATGTGTTAAGGTCGAACACACACGCACACACTACCTGCGGTGTTGAGTGGGCTCTCCGTAAGGAAGGAGTGAGATGGTGAGAAGGAAAAGCTTGTAGACGTGGGCGGGGTGGTTGCCAGCTGCTGGTGGTTCTCGGACATTCAGCGGCAATGGATAAAGGGATCTCAGAGCGATTGAGAGCGGCCAGCGGTCGTGGTTGCAGAGGGTGACTAACATGGAGGAGAGCGGAGCACGACCAGGAGTATGGAAGTGGATAGGTGGTGTTGGTGACTGCGTAGCTCCTATAGACTGCGGGTATAAACTACGGAGAAAATACGGAGACTGAGATTAGTATATTGGCACTCGTGCTGGACACCCGCGTCCCCATGCTTGAACATTATTGAAAGTTTCTGGATGCAGGACGGAGCTGTACCAGCCTTAGCCTGTAGTTCAGTTGGAGCGCTGAGGGAAGGTGTGCGCAACCGGCACAACGATTTTCCCCTTGGTCATCCAAACCGTTGCACAGCCAGAGCCAGAGCCAAGTGGGGGAGGGTTGGGTGTCACAAAGGCTGTGTGGCTGCCATCACTTAGCCAAGTCAACGGTGGGAAATATGGCAAAAAAGTCCTCGCTTCGTAGTCCTTGCTATGCCATAGTTGACTAGCGGCATAACCAACTCCTACACCAAGCCAGCTAGCGGGTGATTTAATATATCTTAGAGGCGTACACTGCCGCTGGCTTAGCTACGGAGGCTGATTACAACTGGCTGCTTCGGCTCTTTTATATGCCAGCAGTGATAAAACGGTTGAGAATTATCGTGCTTCTTTGCTATGGGTAGGCTACGAAATGCATGTGGTTGTTGGTGGTGTATTTGTGCTATTTTCTTAGAGGACTTTTATTGTAACGCTTTGTTAAATTCTTAAGAAAGCAATAGCAGATTATTGTCTCAAGGTTATAATGGGCGATGCTGATCTCTCTCTGCTCAGGTAAAGCTTAAAATTGCTCTAGCGTTGCCACTTAAAGATTTTTAAATTTACCAAAATACAAAATAAAAGTAACCAAAACTAGAAACAAGTAACCAAAATTAATAATATCAAAAAGTGTATTTTTATGTAGAACGCTAGAAAAATCAAAAACGCACCACGCCAAACAAGTCTGTGACACTTGTCATATTTCTACTCGTTGTTATTCAGTGATACGCAAAGTGTGTAAGTCCAAAATGTCCAAAATATTTATATGAACAGATTTTTTTTTTTTTTTTTTCATTTCGAAATTATTTAATTTTTGTTTTTTTATCTCCTACAAAGTTTGAAGAATTAGCTCCTCACGGGGATCGAACCCGTGATACATTCCATCTTCAGCCACGATGTGCGACCGCTTTTAAACGCTCGACCACTGAGACTGTGAAAGCTGTTGAATTTTTCCCACTTTTTGCTTTATTGATTTACATGAAACAGCTACATATACACTCAACATTCGCTGGAAATAGTGGTAGAATTTTTTCCATTTACCCCCAACAATAAATTACATACATATTTGGAATTTTATAAAAATGGTGTGCCATGATGTACTCAATACATGGACCTTGAATGTAACCAAAATCGGCCGAAAGTAACCACGTAACCAAACGAAAAAATTGTAACCAATTTTGGTAAAAAGTAACCAAAGTGGCAACGCTGGTCTAGACTATAGCTTAGCTTCCAACTAAAGATATTCTACACTGATCAAGCACGAATTTCGAAAATAGGAATATGATGATGATGAATTTTATTAAAATGAGTATGCACTTGCTTCAGGACTTAATACTTTCAATAAAACTACATACCTCTTCCGCACACCGCATCATCAATTTTAATAATTACTTAACTAAATTGAAAGGAAAAAGCATCATTTACATAAAAGCAAAAGGACAAAGAGAGCAAGCAAAAGAGAAGAAGAAAAAAAAACAGAAACGCACCGCTTTTACGTTCAATGACGATAAACTTAACGTGGATTATTTGATGTTGAAATTTTCCTCAACATTAAATCACTAAAACAACGATTTTCCACTTACTTAAAACTTGTAAAAAAAGACAGCGGAAAGAGCAAAGCGATAGATGAGCAAACGTTGGTACACAATGCAAAGAGGGTCACGCCCCCTACAGGATAATGCGCAGCTCCGCAGTAACACTTTGATTATCCTGCAGAACAAATAAACACATACAAATGCACGAAACTGACGTAAAACGCTTGAAGCAATACTTTTCATACAATTTAAAGCAATTTGTAACACTTTACGAAAGGTAGCAAAAGGAAAAAAAAAATAAATAAAATAAACAAAAGAGAAATAAATAAACAAGGAAAAAAATCAAATAAATAAACCAAAGTAAAGAAATACGCGCTTGTATACAAGAGAAATTCAAAGTAATTGAGTTGAAGTTTAAGCGAGAGTGGGGGCGGTGCTTACAAGCAGCAGCAAGAACAACAACACGCTACGGAAATTGAAAGGAAATAAAAAAAAGTTCAAAGCAAGAAAACCTGCTTAAAAAAGCATAAAAATTTCGCCATTTGCAACACTCTGGCAACGCTGCGCTGCTATACTTTTGGGTGCCTTTGGTGCTTTTGCAACAATATTGCTTTGCTTTTTTGTTGTTGTTGTTGTTTTAATTTTTGTTTTCTTTAATTTAGTTTTTAGTTAATTTTGTTTCATTGCAATTCAACTCGGTTGCAGTCCAATGGAATTAAGGCGAGAGCGCCGCAGAAAGCACAAGCAGCAGCCGTCACTGCCACCGCCGCCGCAAACTAATTAGACACGTACGGCGCATTGTAAGTAACTTGTTTTTTGTTGTTGTAGTGCATAACAACTTTGTTAGCGAGTTACACATAGACAGACGGACAGACAGACAGGCTGGCTGAAATTTAGTTTCTTCGGTTACAGAAGATGTTCTAATGTTGTTGGTGGCGTAAGGACAGGCAGGCTTGTGTTTCAGGGGAAATGCTTTCCAGCTGCATTGCGCTCCCGCTTTAATTTTAGCGCTACAGCTGTTGCAATAATTTTTTCGTTTCCTTCTCTATTGTAGAAAAACTTTGGAAATTAGCGGAGAGATATGAAAATGAAAGCGTGCAGCGTATAGATTTTGATATTTGTGCAATTTCAGAAGTCTTAGCATGAAGTAAATTAAGGTATGCGAATATGAAAAATTATTTATTAATTTTTGTTGTTTTAGTGACAGGCAAAAGAGTACATATATTCAGTTTGCTTGTCTCCAAAGCATAGCTAAGAGAGTAAGAGCAATTTCGTTGAGCAGCGCTTGTCAAACATCAACTGCAGAAAAGTGCAACGTTGCCACTTTTCATTTTCGCTTTTGGCAAAACTTTAAGCTTAATACATGTGTACGTATACGTATACATTAGATGATTTTAATATAATAATATCGCGGTATAAAGTGACAATTTTCTTTTTTTCTCATGAATCTTCAATTTCTTGCCCTATACTCTTCCCGAAAAAGGAAATTATTTTTCAACTAAATCACACGGTAGGCTGCGTTATTTAATGCGCTTTCCAGAAATGTATAGCTATTAAAAATCGAATAAAATTTGGATGAGTTCATCAAGTTTAAATGAAGTAAAGTCGGGTATGAAAGAGTAACATATCTTAAAATTTCTTAAATTTTTTAACAGTTTTGCTCTTGAAGGCGGCTTTTTGGGTTATTCGTGATTTGTTTATGTGGGTGGGTAACTCTACAAATGTAAAAAAAAAATACAAAGGTCGAGACCGTGGATAACGGACAAAAAGTGGAGCCGGATAGCGCCAAAACATTTGTGGGCAATATGGGTATCAAAATAAAGATTTTACCTAGGACTTCAATGCAGCAAATGCATTTTGCTGTGTCCACCGTTTCGACACATACAAGTCAAAAATTAGACTCAAATCTCACCGCTATTCTTTAAAATCTTCTGTAGTCATCCTGGACCATTTATCGGCCAGTATATCGAAAATTGGCTAAGAAATTGACATATAATGAGTTCCATATTAAAGCCCTAGTTAAGACCTTTATTTTGATACCAATATTGCCCAATAATATTTTGGGGCCATCCGGGTCCACGGTTTTTTCCGCTATCCACGGTCTCAGTCTTCCAAATTTTTTTTTTTATATTTGTGGAGTTATCAAACCAAATAAAACAATCACTAATAATCCAAAAAACCGTCTTCAAGAGCAAAATTTAAAAAAAAAATTTAGAAATTTTAAGGAATGTTACCCTTTTATATCCGACTTTACTTCACTTAAACTTGATGAACTCATCCAAATATTACTCGATTTTTAATAGCTATACATTTCTGGAAAGCGTATTAAATAACGCAGTGTGATTTAGTTGAAAAATAATTTCCTTTTTCGGGAAGAGCATAGGGCAAGAAGTTGAAGATTCATGAGAAAAAAAAAGAAAATGGTCACTTTAGGCCGCGTTATTACCTTCCCTGGGTAGTGTACCAAAAAACTGAATACGCCATTCGATTTAGCGGTTAATTCTTCGTATGGGTGGGTATCAGTTTTTTTTCTTGTTCAAAATCCTAACTTTTTTCAGACATAAATCTAAACATACCTTGAAATTCTGGGAATTTGCGCGGTTTTCGGTGTAGCTCCATCCAGTTTTTGGAAAAGTGAAATTTTTTTTTTCAGTTTACTTACTCTAAAACATCCTATTTTCATATTCCGGTGTCGGAGGGAGGATCGGAGAAGGTTTAAAGAATCCCATACAAAAAAAAACTCATCTAGTATACATACAAAGCTTTACAAGTGCAAATGACTAAAACCATAATTTGCACAAATATTTCTTTATTAATATTGCATAATTATAATTGATTGACATGCTCAGTGCATATCTGATGATGATTTATTTAATTAACAAATACTTGCACTAACACCTTGAAACAAAGAAAATTGCCACAGTAAGCGTTTAAGCGCATATAACCAATTTATATTTAACAACAATTAAATGCATACAATCTTAGCATGAATGCATAAGAAAAGGACACATAAAATGATATTACAATATTTCAAATTATTTTGCAATCGAACGTTAACCAGGAAGCATACTGCAGTGCAACTAATACATACACATGTACAGTAAAGCTACTTTTCTGAGCTTATGGCAGCCATTGGGAATTTAAGATCTAAAATAGATTATTTTATGTATGAAAGCTAAGCGTATGTGCATAGATTTGTGTGTGCATGGAATTTCTAATTCAGCACATTCATTTATATATATATGCATTTTAAAATTATTATAAATATTTACTCAACCAAAATGTCTATTACATTTAATCAAGTAAAAATTTAGTTAATCATCTGCACAATACAAATAACAAAATATGATTGAGTGAAAAGCAATTTTAAGTATGACCATGCAGCATAATAGCCATTCATAGCCAAGTGATGACCTGAATTGATGATGCAAACCGTACACATTGTTTGGAAGCAATGCAGTCATGTGGGCAAAATATACTTATAACATACATACTTATAGGTATACTCGCATGTAACTTGCCCACGTGTCAGCTGACATATTTGTATTGCCATCATTCACTTAAGTGACCAACAATGAAAGTAGATAATGACAACCACTTTTCACCTACACAATGGACAAATCCTTACACCATGTCTACACATAACGTATTTCGCTCTTTTTATCTGCATTCGCTCTCTCAATCGTCGTTCGACCTCGAAACCAGTGCCGAAACCCACTAATTTCCACACAAATTTCTGAGAGCGAATGAAGAATGAAACACGTGATTCGTTCTAAATCCACTTTTCAACCCCGATAATATCGATGCCTTCTCGAAATCTCGCACATACCAAAAATAAGACGCAAAAATAAGCAAACATATATACATTTAAAAAGAACAAGAATGAACTGAATAACGATCAGCCACGTGGAGACGGGTTATTTTGCTACATGTTTCGTTGGTGAATCAAGTTATGTGGAGGCGGGCTTTTATATGCACATATTTATATTTTGCTAGTGGTTTCAGCAGAAACTTTTAAGTATTGATGTCGAAAAAATAGAGCTATTGTCCGCTCCAGTCTTTAACTTATGAGATTTTAATATTGTGCGTTATGCAGTTTTGCAATAATACCATTGAGTTTGAGCAACTCAAGGTGGTAGTAAATTGCTTGATTACGATAATTTGCGCGTTCTTAGCAATTCACTGCAGAAATACTTACGTTGCTATGTTGTAAATTAAATATGTATTTGAAAACAAATAAATTTCTGTTATCAAATAATTCCTTAAAGGAAAAGGGTGCTAAGAAAACCACTAGCGCCGCCTTGACTCCAAAGAACCAACAAGTTCCAAAACCCCAAAATGTTCCAAATACGGTCAATAACAATGTTCGTCAGAATCATTTCAGGACATATTCCCAAGCCCTCAAAGGTATAGAGGAGCCTGAAACTCAGGAGACACCCACTCCATCTGCAAACTTGGAAAAAACCTTAAACAGTTTTGTGCAAATGATGCAAGATCACATGAAATCAATGCAAAATATGATGCAAGAATTAATTAGGAACCAAAACCTCCTATTACAAGCAATCTTAACAAGACCATGAATTCACTCAATATAGGTTTTTGGAATGCTAACGGCCTAAGCCAACACCGGAATGAACTCCAAATATTTCTAGAAAGACAGCAGATAGACATAATGCTAATCTCTGAAACTCACTTGACGGCCTTTAATAATTTTAGCATTGACGGCTTTGCGTTCTACGACACCAAGCACCCCGGAGGTAAAGCTAGAGGTGGAACCGGAATACTTATTAGAAAACGGATTAAGCATCATCTACCTGGAGATTATTGCAGGAATTATATACACTCAACATCAGTGCACGTAGAAGATAGCTCTGGTGGGTTCACTGTAACTGCAATATACTGTCCTCCCCGTTTCAATATAACAGAATCCCAATTTACTGAATTCTTTACCAAGTTGGGCCCACGGTTTCTTGCAGCAGCTGATTATAACGCTAAACATACATTCTGTGGTTCCAGACTGATAACACCAAAAGGAAGAAACCTATTCAAAGCAATTTTAAGCAATGACCTAGACATAATTTCCACTGGTCAGCCAACATATTGGCCTACTGATAGAAGCAAAACTCCCGACTTAATAGATTTTGGTGTAACTCGTGGAATCGAAAGAGAATTAATCAAGATAAAATCGGCTTTCGATCTATCATCTGATCACTCTCCTTGTGTCACCACTATTGATATAATCCCATCTTTCAACGAATCGAATTCGAGCTTAACCAATAAATTTACAAACTGGCTTAAGTACAAAAAATTTATCAGTTCTCATACCAACTTAAATTCAAGCCTTAAATCAGCAGCCGAAGTAGACTCCGCGATTACTGACTTCACAAATGTCCTTCAAGTAGCAGCTAAGGTATCAACGCGCCCACAGCCTAACACTACCCAGAGGAGTATCCCTAATTATTTCAAAGGAAACGATATCACCGATCTCATTCACAAAAAAAGGCAAATTAGGAAAGACTGGCAGAGGTTACGCTCTCCAACTTTGAAATACGAACTGAAAAAATGCATGAAGGAGCTCCGGATGCTATTGCAGGATAGAAAAGAAGCAGATTTCCAAAACAGAATTACGTCCTTGACAGCCACATCTTCTACAGACTACTCATTGCGGCGGTCACTAAAAATTTTCAAAAGGCCAGTCTTGCAGGACCCCCCTGTACGAATCGAAAACGGTGACTTTGCTCGAAGTGACCAGGAAAAAGGAACCGCATTTGCAGCCCATTTTTCGAGGGTATTTACTCCTAATCCAGGGAGCAATCTCCTCCCAGAACATGCTCCTCGCATACCAACAGTCTCTCTCCAATTCAACATAAATGACCTGAATAATGTTATCTGTAACGACATCCAGAATTATAAGGCACCCGGACACGACAGAATAACCGGTGAAATGGTAAAGCAACTCCCTCCAGTTGCTACTAAGTTATTATTATATGTTTTCAATAGTCTCTTGCGACTAAACTACTTTCCTGAATCTTGGAAACTTTCCGAAATCATTATGATTCCAAAACCAGGTAAAAACCCAACCCTGTTAAACTCTTATAGACCAATTAGCTTAATTTCAAGATTTTCCAAACTATTCCAAAAGTTGTTGCTGAAAAAAATGCAGCCCATCCTAGACATACGCGGGACAATACCAAGTCACCAATTTGGTTTTAGAGAGAAACACGGTACGATAGAGCAAGTGCATAGAATAGTAACTCAAATACGGTCGGCTTTTGAAACCAAAAAGTATTGCACTGCAATTATCTTAGACGTAGCACAAGCTTTCGACAAGGTATGGGTAGAAGGACTATTATTTAAATTAAGACGTACACTTCCGTACAATATATGCCTTATTTTAGAAATCTTTCTAACGGGAAGAAAGTTTCGAGTAGAGTTATACCACCGAAAGCTATCCCATTTTCGCCGGAGTTCCACAAGGTAGTGTTTTGGGACCCATTCTATATTTAATATTCACAAGTGACTTGCCCACCAATGAAATTCTCGTTACTTCAACATTTGCGGATGACACAGCAATACTCAGTGAACACTCAAATCCCTCAACGGCTGCCAGACGGTTGCAAAGCCATCTAAGAATTGTAGAACAATGGCTTTCATATTGGAGAATTAAAGTCAATGAATCTAAGTGTGTACAAGTAACTTTTACTCTAAAAAAAGATACCTGCCCCTCTGTCTCAATTAATGGCAAAATAGTAACCCAAAAAGATTACGTCACATACCTTGGTGTTACATTAGACAGAAGGCTTACTTGGAAATATCATATTGATAATAAGATAATGCAAGCAAAGCTGAAGATAAGCAATTTACAATGGATCATTGGTCCAAAATCTAAATTAAGCCCAGACAACAAAATACTTTTATTTAATAAGGTGATAAAACCATCCTGGATATATGGAATACAGCTTTGGGGTTCAGCATCCAAATCCAGTCTAGAAAGAATACAAAGGCTACAATCTAAGACATTAAGAACAATATGCCGGGCGCCCTGGTACGTGAAAAATTCCGCTATACACAGGGATATAAAGATTAACATAGTTGTTGAAGAAGTAAGAAATATACAAACTAACTACGCCACAAGACTAGGCAATCATCCAAACATACTGGCTAAAAGTCTGTTAGAACAGAGATACCCCAGGCGGTTAAAGAGAAAGGATATCCAGCTAAATTGTGACCAAGGCTAGAGCCACTAAAATTAAAACTACGAAGAGCCTATCCTATTAGGCCGTAAAACCTCTAAATTACAAAAAGCAGCTTACTGAAATTCCTTCCATTCAGAAAGCTACAACAGTATTTACTAATACACATGTATAACATACATATGTATGATTGTGTTCCGGACGAGCCTATCCCATTAGGCCGTAAAAATTCCTAAGTTCATATACGCAGCTTATTGGAATTCCTTCCAATACGAAACTGCAACAGCACTTCCTAATGCAACATACGATTGTGTCATCGATAAGCCTGTCCTGTCAGGCCGTACGAACTCTTAATACTATACAATCAGCTGCTTGGAATTCCACTCCATTTCGACGGCAAAAAGACATCCATAAATCGACGGCTGAGAATAAGATCGCCCTATTTCAAAAATTGTTTCAAAACGCCCTATTTGAAAAATTGTTTCAATAACGTCCTATTTCAGATTTTGCTTCAAAAACGCCCTATTTCAGAGAAAACTCCATATATATTTCTCTGAAATAGGGCGTTTTTGAATAATTGTCTGAAATAGGACGTTATTAAAACAATTTTTCAAATAGGGCGTTCTTGAAGCAAAATCTGAAATAGGACGTTATTGAAACAATTTTTCAAATAGGGTGTTTTTGAAACATTTTTTGAAATAGGGCGATCTTATTCTCAGACGTCGAAATAATGTAAATGAATTACATAACGAACGAATATGAAATAAAATTAAATAAATACATACATACATATGAACATACACAAAGAAAAACAAAAATATTCCATACACATAATAAACGTGTTCATAAGTATTCATTTTATGTCAAATAAAATTGCTTTTCATCCAAATGTTATTTGAAGCAGTGGCAACGAATAACGTCATTGTATACTAGGTTAAGATTTTATAAAAATTGTCATATTCTCCAAGAATGCTACAATAAAAACTATATGCGAAAAAAAAAAAAAAATAGCACTGTGCAACGGCAATTTTGGGGGCGGAATAATTCTCAAACAAAATGGAAAACCACTATCAATATAGTAAAACCAAACAGTTTTTCTCGCTGAGTTCGAATTTTCTTTTTATTTCCCTTTTAAATTTGCAAAATTTCCTCTGAGTGATTTTGAAATAAATGAAAAAAGGGTTAAAATGCTTATTGTATAGAAATACATAAGTATGTTGTTAGGAAACATATAGTAAAATTGCACGAACTTTATTTTCGTAGAATATTGTTACCCTCGAACACCTGCATGGAGAGGTCGTTTTGATCCTTTTTTTTAGAAAGTCCAAAAAAATAGTATATTGAAGATTGTTAGAGGGTCAAAATGTTCTAGAGAATAAAATTTCACCAGGGTCCCCTCAGACAAAATCTTTGTACAAAGAACCCAAAATATCACAGCAAATATCCAACTTTTCCTTTCGCCACCAAAGCGGTACAATCTGCGTTTTAAAGAGGTTAGGTAACTGAGACTAAGTTATTTGGTTTGCAGATAATCGGCTTCGGCGATGAGGCATTTTGAGTATCTTTTTTTATAAGAACCATGACTCATAAGAATAAAAAACAATCGAATTTTTTATAAACAGTTGGAGCTTAATAAAAGAGCTTAAGTTTGACTGTAGAACCGAGTTTCTGGTTCCATAGTTACCATCCTCATTGCTAACTGCTAAAACCCATGATTTCGTACGATCTTTACGCAAATTTCAATTTTAATTCTACAAGATACTTAAAATTGATTTATATTATGCATGCGGGTGTTCTTGTATCACTTTAATATTTATTTGTCACTGCCAACACAAGCCATTTACGTATATAAAAAAAAAAAAATATTATTTAATCAGATCATTTCCACTTCCGAATAAGTATGTGCATAATTTAAAAAAAGCTTTAACAAAAAATTCTGCATTAATAAAATATGTATGTATGCATAATTAAGTCGGAAAATTGCTACAATTTATTTAACACAATAAAATTGCTGCCGCAGCGGTAGCCGCCAAACGCAATACGACGCATTTTGAATGTGATGAGCTTAAATTAAAGTCGAAAGAATTCCCAATGAACCAATGAAAAAGACTATAATATATACTAACATTTTGACAGTGAAAGTTTAAGCTTAAAAAAAACAAAAACAAAAAACAACAGAATGTATAACATAATAATTACTTGTAACCACACGTCAGGCAGTTGGCCGCACCGCACGGTTGCGCGTTTAAATTTTAATTTGTGTGCTTTTTTAACTTTTTTTACTTAATTTTGCTACAAAAGACAAAACAAGTTTAATATACATATATAGATAATTTTCTTTTTTAGCATTTTTAATAAAACCACTTTTTTTAACTTTAAATAAAACAATTTTTAATTATCTTTTTTATTAAGTTCTTGAAAAAAAATTTTATAATATGACTAGCTGTACCCGGCCAAGCTTTGCTTTGGCCCACTTCCAATTATAGGTACTTGAAGCGAAAAACGGCATACTTTAAAATATGTTGGAAGTATCTAGAAACCGAAATTACCTCGGGCTGCAGAGCTCGGGCTGCAGAGCTCGGCACAATTCATATAAGTTTAAAAAAAGTGAAGGAAAAAATTGATATTTTCAAAAGTTTGCCCTCCTCATGTTCTTATCCCATTTTTCTTCGTATTAGTCTCCAACTGCCTTTCCCTCTACTTTACTATTTCTCTTTCCCTTTCATTTATCTTTCCTTTCATTTCCGTTTCCTTTTTCCTTTCCGATCACATTTCCGCTTCCCTTTCTCTACCGCTCTTTCTTACCTCTCCTTTTCTGTCTTTCTCCTTTTTATTCCCCCCTCTTATTCCTTCACTAATTACCTGTCTTCCTGTCTCTCTCCCATCCTCTTCATTCCATTTTTATTATATTCTCCCTCTCCTTTTCCGTCCCTTTGCCTTTCCCAGCCTCATTACTCTTCCTCTTTCTCTAGGGAACTGGGTTTAGCATAATATACCATGCATTCCACTTCTCATTTCATACCATCATAGCTTAAAAACATCCCGTGGCGTCCGAATCGTCTCTTTTACCATTAATTGGGTATCGGGACTAAGAATCACTATGAAAATATCTCTATATAGCAGACCCGGTCAACACTTTCATTTCATATCAGTATTGCTCAGAAGCATCCCGAGCTCATTTGGGTCCACTTATTGACCCACATCTGGGAACTTGACCTAGGAACCATAATGGGTACGGTATCTGGAGACTTGACCAAGAAATCGTAATGGGTACGGCCCTACATGAGAGTCCGCTCAACACCTTTCATTTGGTACCAATATCCCTAAGATATATCCCGGTGTTATCCGGGTCCACATATTGACCCATACCTTGGGATCCCACCTAGGAATCGTCATGCGCCGTTATTAAATAACAATATCGCTGAGAAATTATCCGGGGTCATCCGGATCCACATTTTGACCCACATCTGGGGACCTGACCTAGGAATCATAATGAGTTCATCTCTATGTAAAAGCCCTGCCTTTCAGTTGAAACCAATATCGTTCAGAAATTTTCCGGGGCCATCCCGGTCCACGTTTTGACCCATATCTGGAGATCCAACCTAGGAATTACAATGAGTACTATTCTATGTAAATTCTGCTCAAAAGTTTTCATTTGATACCAATATCGCTCAGAAATATTCGAGGGTCATCCGGGTCCACGTTTTGACCCATATCTGGAGATCCGACCTAGGAATTACAATGAGTACTATTCTATGTAAATTATCTCCTCAATACCTTTCATTTGATACCAATATCGCTCAGAAACATTCGAGGGTCATCCGGGTCCACGTTTTGACCCATATCTGGACATCCGACCTAGGAGTCACAATGAGTACTATTCTATGTAAATTCTCTGCTCAAAACCTTTCATTTGATACTAATATCGCTCAGAAACATTCGAGGGTCATCCGGGTCCACGTTTTGACCCATATCTGGAGACCCGACCTAGGAGTCACAATGAGTACTATTCTATGTAAATTCTCTGCTCAACACCTTTCATTTGATACCAATATCGTCCAAAAATATTCAGGGAAAAGCCGGATCCACGTTTTGACCTTTTGACCTATATCTCGGGAACCGACTTCCGGATTTGAAAAAAATATGTATATAAACCATCTAGGGCAAGGTACTAAGCTTGTGTGTAAATTTGGTCAAAATCCCTCCACGCGTTTGGGTGAAAGCCGGCGACAAAGAAATGGGCTTGATTTTTATATATATATAGATTATTTAAATTGACATTTATGCATTTGCATAGGCAAATACTTTATAGTTTCACGTTATATTTAAATATACACATTTTTCATGCCATTTTGCATTATTATAATATGTTGTTTGCTTTTTTATTTTAATTTTTTTTTTTTTGCTTTCATTTTAAAATCTTTACTTCATTTAAGCTTTTTAATTGTACGCAGTGTGTTTAATTAAGCTGCAAATAAGTTAAGCGAAAAAAAATTTATACGAACATGCATACAAAAGTAGCAAATATTAATTTTTATAAAGCCATCAACATCAGTTCGTAAGTGTCACCAAACCAATTTCAATAATTATTAACGCATGCGTGATTTTTTGCGCATTTTTGTATGAATGAAATAACAATAAAATTACGAGCTCAGGCGCAAGTATGAAAAAACAATTAATTTAAATACGTATAAGGAAGTGAAAAAAAAATATATTTTCCTTTAATATATGTACATACTTTAATTTGCATGCCTGTGCTAGAAAAATTAAATCATAAGCAAGAAAAAAGGTTTCGTGTACCCCCTGTGGCGCCTTAAATTATGTTACACAGATTCAATTTCTATTTTTTTGCAGAATTAATACGATTATAATTATAATTATTTTAGTTATGAATAAATGAATAAGCCAACCGTACGTAGGATCTACTAATTTGTACGAAAAAGATAAGCAAGTAATCCCACTATCTTTAATAATATGTAGCATACACAGAGGCGCCACAGGGTGACCAATGACTGAACAAAATTGCTACTAGAAAACCAAAAGGATAGAGAAGGTAAACGAATAAGCGCCCACTGTTTCCATAGGTTAAAATTAATAGTAAATAGAAAAGAAGCAGCGAAGTACACTTGACACAGACGCAACATAAAGGTCTATCTAAAAACTACACACACCTACTATTTAGGCTATCCGCATATGAAACCGCTGCTTTCAGCTTTAACCGAGCGAACGTCAAATGAAACTATAGAATTTGCATACCAAGTGCACTTGAGATTCACTTCAGCAACACGTATATACATATGTATGTATCAGGGATGGGTATTATTCAAAAATTGTATGAGTCAATAATGAAAAAATAATAATAAATTTTTATTCTTCATTCAGAAAATTTTGAATAAAGCATAATTTTTTATTCTCGATATTCAATTATTATTGCTAGTCAGACAAGTAAATGGGTTGTTCTTTTTCAAAAAGTTATTTTTCGAATATTTTCCCGAATTCGAACCGTATATTTTTTCTGAATACTTCCTCGAAAACGAGCCAAATTATTTCCCGAATTCGAAGCGAATATTTTTGGAATAATTTGCTGCATCCGAACCGTATATTGTGTCGAATACTTTACCGCATCCGAAACCGAACCCGAATACTTAACAGAATATTTTTCAGAATATTTTTCCGAATACTTTCTGCAATCTGAACCAAATATTTTCCCGAATTCGAACCGTATATTTTTTCCGAATACTTCCTCGAAAACGAACCGAATTGTTTCCCGAATTCGAAGCGAATATTTTTAGAATAATTTCCCACATCTGAAACCGCACCTGAATACTTAACAGATTATTTTTCCGAATCTGAGTCGAATATTTTCCGAGTTCTAACCGTATATTTTTTCCGAATACTTTCTCGAATACGAACCGAATATTTTCCCGAATTCGAACCGAATATTTTTTGCAATAATTTCGCGCATCAGAAACCGAACCCGAATAATTAACAGATTATTTTTCCGAAGACTTTTCCGAATCTGAACCGAATATTATCCGCAATCCGAACAAAATATATTTTTTTCGAATACTTAAAGTCAACTTGACAAAATTTTATTAAGAATAAAAAAAAATATTAATACTAAGTATAAAAATAAATAATAATTAATATTATGTATAAAAATAAAAAAAAATTTATTTAAATAAAAATTAATTCAAAACGCCCATCCCTGATATGTACATATGTATGTACAAAACTGTGTGTAAAAAATTAGTAAAGAAGAGTGAAAACAAAACCAAAATGGAAAAAAGCGTTGTCAGATACAAGACGGGAAAAGCAAACTGAAAACTGAAGAAGGAAGTACATAAAATTGGTTATGAGATTTTCAGCTAAATCTGAAGTGAACTTCAACTGGGTTCATCAACACGCCACGCACAGGTTGCTTTTAAGCGATTATGTCAGTTAAAAAACAGTTTCAAAATGACTACGTTGTAATTAAAACAGTGTGTGGGAGACACAGTGAGTAATGTAAGGCAGGTGAAACGGTGCAAAATAAGTCATAGCGCCTAAAACTATACAGCAGTGCTATATTGAGGTCAACAATTGGGTGCTAATGGTTGACTGACACAACTGCCCTCTCCTGATGCGTTTGGATTGCTATTTATACATGTTTGTGTGAGTATTAAATGCGCAAAAAGAATAGCTTTGACTTAGATAGTTTGTACGTAAATAACAACAACAACAACAGCAGCAAAACGAAAAACAGATGCCAACGCAATAAAAGCAGCTTAACAACAGACAGATAGACTGTTTGATTTTACAGCTGACTGCATTAGAACACAATTTGTGGCATATTCAGCGACGTGAGACGTGCAGAGGGAGAGAGCGAGAGACTAAAGGTGGTTAAGGCTAATGGGTTTAGTAACGTAACCAATTTATTGCATATTTCAAGGCGCTAAACGTGTTTTTTTTTAATTACTTGCTGTGGCCTTTTGCGCGCATTATATAAGAATTTGGTCTGAGCATGCCCCTATTGAAATTTTTCCAGAAACAATTTTCCAATTCTTTCAATGGTCTATCGATCTTCTAAATGCTCTTTTATTTATTCCGACTCCGCAAAAGTAAGCAGCCAAAGAGACCCCTATTTGAGAGAATGAAATTATTTTTTTTTTCTACCAACAAACACAACAAAACAACACACTGTACAGCAGCAACAGCGTCGATTGTTGCACACCACAGCTGAGGTGTTGACGCACTACATACATATGTATGTTTATGGCGAATTTTGGTATGTGGTTAATCCCCGAAAAGTATGCTTTGCTTTTGACTTTAAAGTGATTGAGTGGTTTGTGTTTTGTTGTTTTTTGGGCTTGTTTTGTTATCTGTCTTTCTAATTGTTGTTGCTTGCTGTTGGTGTCTGGCTTTTATAGACATTTAATTGAGTATGCGACGTGATGTTTGCTTTTACATAGAACAAAAACTACAACAACAACAACAAATAAAAACACAACGCAGACTAAATGAAAACAAAGACGCGAGTAATCAAGTGAACAAATAGCAGAGAAAGAGAAAGGAATAACACAATTTGAAAAAAAAAAAAACGGAAAAAAGGGTTTAAATTGGAACGCGCGTTAGATTAGAATGCGGGTGGATACAGAGGAGAAGTCAGGAAAGAATGTGATTTAAAAAATCAAGAACAAGTGGCAGTTCGGTTGAAAAACAAAACAAAGCTTTTGATTTTTGGTGTTTAATTTTCGTTTTTTTTTTCTTTTTTTTTTCTTTTTTTTTCATTCTTCTTTACAACATAAACTTAGTGAATGGATTATGAGCGCTGCGAAACAATAAAAACGTTTAACAAACGGCGACAGCGCAAGCTTGCCCCAAATTTGGTAAAGCGCTGACAGAGATCGACAAGTGGAAACGTTTTTTCCAGAATTTTATGGCTTTGAAATGTGAATGAATGCATTTGAAATGTATTTGGCGGTAAAGTAAATACCCTAAAAACGAGTTTAGAACATTTTTATGTTGAGATAATAAAGCAAAATTAAAAGCAAATCAAAAAAGCATTTCAAACACTCGATACGCTCAATCAACAATTTCAGCTCGGACTGGCGAAGTTTGTGGCAAATATATTTTTATTTTGTGAATTTTATATGAGCTATTGGCCAGTTGTAAAACAAACGTAAATATGTAAATTGGAGAGCTTGCCGAAAAAACAAAAATCTGAAACAATAACAAGCATTGCCTGTAAAAAAGCTTTGCTTCTTAATAGCTTTAGAACAGGGCTGCTCACCTCATAGGCACTCAAAGCACAATTGTTTTTGTTTTGTACCGAATCATAGGCACAGATACATATTTTCACATCAAATATGAAAATAAAATTTTCTTTGCACTGCCATAAGCACTGAGATATAAAAAAATTTTATAAAAAAATTTTATATGTATGTGCCTATGATTCATACTGAATGTGCAGAGCAAAGGCACTTTGTATAGGAGCTCGAGCACTGCCGTAAGAAATCGAAATTTACAATAACAAATGTGTAATGAAAAAAAAATTCAAAAAATGAAAGCACTGTAAAAAATTAGTATTCAAAAAATTTTCATATAAAAATTAAAAAAATTTGTATGTATGTGATACTACCATTTGAAAATAAATTCTAAAATAATATTTTATTGGAATTCATAAAAAAATTTAAATGAGCAAAAAAATTTTTCAGTGCATATACAAAATTTGTAGATGTATTGAGCTTTGTACTTTCAATACAAGAGCGTTGAGCAGCCCTGCTTTAGAACTTCCCAGCAGTATTTGAGGTAAGGAGGTGCATATTCAATAGAATATTCATTATGAAAAATAGCCTGAAAGTAAGTTCAAAATTCATTGCTGAAAAAATAACTGAACACGCAGTGAAGACATCAGGTGGACTGAAATACATGCTATGGAAGTTCTCCCTGCGTATTCAGGCCTTTTTTCCTACAGAAACTCTCCCTTCTCGTTCGGCAGTTTTTAGGTAGTTGATTTTCGACGCCACCTCTATATAAAAACGAAAGGGAAAGTTCAGATATTAGAACTACATCTCTACTGAATATTCAGTAGGAAATATGTGCTGTTTTCCAGCTGATAAATACTGCTGGGTTTGTACAAAACAAAACACACAATCGCACCAACATACTAGGTACACAGTAAAAATTTTAGTTTAATTTTAATACCATTTTGGTATTTATATATAACAATGCCAAAAAGCATAAAATTAAAACCATTCTGGTTTAAAAAAAAGAAGAGAATATTGAGAGACAGAAATTCTTCTTGGTGTCAAATTAATACTTTCTTGGAATTAAATCAAAACCAAATTTTAATTATTTTTAGAATATTTCTGGTATTAAAGATAAGTAGTCGAAATGTTATAAGATCAATCCAAAATTGGAATAAATTCTATACTTTTATGGAATTAAATCAAAACCAAATTTTGATTATTTTTATAATTTTTTTGGTAATAAAAACAGTGGCGTAGTAAGAGAATTTTTCGGGGGGGGTTACAGACAATGTAAAAAATTACCAAAATTAAAATTACCAAAAAACTACAATTTTTTTTACAAATGATAAAAATGTAATTTTTTCAGACTAGAATTTAATATTTTAGTACACAAATATCGGAAAACTTGAAATTTGAATAAATGTATGTTGGAAAAAATAATTACATTAAATTCTTTTAATTAATATAATTCAATTTATTGAAATCGCAGATTGATTTTCTTATGTATTTGTGCCAATCTGTGAATAACTTTTTCCACTGTGATATCGATATTTCTGTTAATACTCATTAGGGCAAGTCCGTTCAGCCTATCTTCACCAGTTGAATTTCTTATCCAATTTTTTATTGAAATTTTTGGCGTTACTTTTCTGCAACACTACTGGACAAAAAAAATCACCAAGAATAAAATAATATATTTCTAAAGCGAAATTTTACGTTGATTCCGAATATCACCTCCGTTTTTTTGTGGCAGACCCAGTTTTTGAGATATCGGTAAAAATGTAGAAAAGGCCATATATGCAAGACATTGTATCACATAAGTGCATCAAAAAGTTTTATTAGACATCGTGCCAAGGAAGATCTGGTAGAGGGAGCTCCAACAAACATTTTTTGCCATCACACCAAAAAATTGGTCAAGTAGTTTGGTTACAATGCGAAAAAGAATGAAAAAAATTGGAAAAAATCGAACTTTTTTAAAGAAATTTTAGATTCAACTGTCCCAAAATCAGAAAAATTATATGGTGGGCAAAAAGTTAGCCCCCCTATCCTATAGAGAATTTAATTGTGAACACTTTGGGACTAATATTGCAATAACCTTATTGAAAAATTATCGAAGTTTGGTATCCACGCAAATTTACTACGTTGGTTTGAGTTTTATCTTAAAAACAGATTAAGTTTTGTAAGCATTGAGGAAGCACATTCAATACCTATTGTTGCCACTTCTGGTGTACCACAAGGCAGTGTGCTTGGGCCACTCCTTTTTGTTCTTTTTATAAATGATATCGTATCTCAAATAAATAATGCCCACTGCCTTTTATTTGCAGATGATATGAAATTATTTTTAAAAATACGTGACTTGCGTGATGTTGATAAACTCCAAGATGATATCAACTCTGTTAATAATTGGTGCACAAGAAATCTTCTGTTTTTGAATATTAACAAATGCTCTGTGGCAACTTTTTCTAAATCGAATACGCCGATACCCACGAGCTACTTTCTCTCTAATTCACGACTTAACTTTGTGAAAGAAGTAAAAGATTTGGGAGTGATTTTTGATACGAAATTTTCTTTCGTACCTCACGTGAATTTCATACTACCGAAGGCATACTCACTTCTAGCCTTTATACGTCGAAATAGCTCAAACTTTACTGATCCTTACACTTTTAAGTCTCTATATACCAGCTTAGTTCGTTCAAGGCTTGAGTATGCTTCGGTTATATGGAACCCAGTTTACTCGATACATGCATATCGCTTAGAGCGTGTTCAAAAGGCATTTATACGCTTTGCTTTACATCCCCTAAAATTTAATGAGCCCATCCCATCTTACGAATCCCGCTGTATGCTAATTGATCTTAAAACATTAGAGAATAGAAGAAAGATACTGTCACTTTCTTTCATAACTGACATCATTGTTGGAATTATCGATTGCCCGCATCCGCTTGGTTTAATTAACTTTAATGTACCGTCAAGATTGCTTAGGCACTCTTATCTTTTTAATATGGGAGGTTGCCGTACTAATTATGCTTTAAATTCGCCAATAAACAGAGCGTTAACTGAATTTAATAGCCTTGCGAAGAAATATGAAATTGATTTTGGGCTTGGAAAAAATTATGTTAAATCTGTTTTAATTCAAGCTTATCGCTAATATAGATACCGTTAAATTATATTAAAATATGTAATTGTAAACATATATTCTTTGTAACTTAGGTTTTTTTTTTTAATAGTCTGTAAGAACTGGTTTCATAGACGAAATAAATAAATAAATAAATAAATAATCGGATGTACCGTTATTTATATTTATCTATTTTTATTGAAAGTCCTTAACGAAAAATTTTTCGGAAGAGTAAGATTTCAACAACAAAAATTGGGTTTATTCATAGAACTTCATTGAGTAGTAATACTTAACATTATTTCATTCCATTTATTATGTGTTTTGAAGTACAAAATGTGTCTCAGAACAGCGATTAATAGGAAAAAAAATTAATTAATCTGTTTTTCGCGATTTTAAGGAGAGGATAAATAATGAGGGATGTGAGTAAGTACTTTTGACTACTCTTTTGTGATTTTCTGGATTTGTTACACGTATGATTGTCCAAAAAATAATCTCCCCTCATACGCTTGTACCAAGATCCTTGATATCGCCTTTCAAATACTATTAAGTCCTGATGAAATCTTTCACCATGTTCATTACTTTCAGCAGCTAAGCTTGTAGGAAAATTATCCAGATGTGTATACAAGAAACGAATTTTAGGCAGCATATTACTTTTTTTGGTCTATAGTCTTGTAATAAAGTAACTTTTTGTTAACTAAGTACCCTCCGGTTTTGGTTAAGGACTTTCAATAAAAATAAATAAATATAAATAACTGTACATCCGGTTATTGCAATATTAGTCTTAAAATGTTCACAATTAAATAGGATAAGGGGGCTAACTTTTTGTCCCCCATAAAATTTTTCTAATTTTAGGACAGTCAAATCTGAAATTTCTTTAAAAAAATTATTTTTTTTTCCAATTTTTTTCATTCTGTTTGCCATTGTAACCAAACTACTTGACCAATTTTTGAGTGTGATGGCTAAAAATGTTTGTTGGAGCTCCCTCTACCAGATCTTCCTAGATGTCAAATTGCCACGATGACTACCAAAATGTCTTGCATATATGGTTTTTTTCTAAATTTTTGTCGATATCTGAAAAAATGGGTCTGCCACAAAAAAATGGAGATGATATTCGGAATCAGCGTAAAATTTCGCTTTAGAAAAGTATTATTTCATTTTTGGTGGTTAAAGTTGATCAAAATTTGTCGAGTAATTAGCATGTTAATAATACCGTATAATAATTGTAGAGTTTGTTGAGCCGTAGGAAGGTGCAGGGATCGTATGAATTTTACCACAAAAGAGCGAATATGAGTACAAAGAATGTAAATTGTGTTGAAATTCCTACGGTTCTTGCACTTTCCTACGGCTCAACAAATGCTACAATTATAAATAATACTTCGTGAAAAAGCGCTAAATTTCGAATTACCAATTTGGAAAATTTCTATTCTCATTGATTTTTTCCTGAAAAAGAAATGTATGCTAATAAAGCATCTCTTAGTTAAATATGGTTTTATGGTCAGATCAATTTCATACAAAACGAATCTTTCGGGGGGGGTTTTGTCCCCAAAACCCCCCCCGTTACTACGCCACTGAATAAAAATATTTTAAATGGTATTAAATCTATCCGAAAATTGGAATAAATTGTATATTTTTTTGGATTTAAAAATAAACCCCATAAAATTTCCAGTGGATATACTGCATATAACCCATTATCCCAAAGATGAATGAGAAATTGAATAACGTTGACATAGTTTATTTACATAAAAATCCAAAACAGTAGTAGCAAACACTAAAGTACCTTATATATCGAGCCCTAATCCTCATAAAAGTGTATCCAACAAAAAGTAAATTTTACAGGACATAGTTTTTTTTATTTGTTTTGCATACAGTTTCTATGCAGCCTTGAAACTTATTTAATCTCTAACTTCGAAACTGTACATTTCACAGCCATGAAATTTTGGGAGTTGATGCATGTGATAGTAAATAAAAAAGCTGAAATCGATAATTTTGTTGGATACACTTTTATGGCGGTTAGGTCTCGATATATACATATACATATTATCACTTTTATACTAATATTTTGGAGATGTCCAGGGAAATTTCGGCAACGTCGCGGCTCTTGCAGTGATACTGCCTTATGACTGAAAACATAAAGCAAAATGTACCCTCATGATATTTAATTAATCTCCTGCATTACTTACTTGATACAATTATTAGATTCGGTCCATTTATTTGAGTATATTTGACTACTCTTCCGGATTGCAGTTTTAGAAACGTTTTATTTGATTTTATTTTTACTTTTTTCTGATAATTTTTATACTCAGCTGTACTAGTACACAGAGTATTATAGTTTTGATTTCCTAACGGTGGATTGTAACAGAATGAAATAATCGAGATAGATATAGACTTATATATATCAAAATGATCAGGGTGAAAAGAGAAATCGATTGAGCCATGTCCGTCCGTCTATCCGTCCGTCCGTCTGTGAGCACGATAACTCGCGCAAAAATTGAGATATTTTGATGAAATTTGAAATGTAAGTTGGTATCAAGACAGGAACGGATGGTATTGAAAATGGGCGAAATCGGACCATGACCACGCCCACCTCCCCTATATGGTAAAAATCGGAAATTTTGTATCTCAGTCACTAATAGAGCTAGAGTGATAAACTTTTACACACGTATTGAGCTCAGGCCCTTATGAAGAAATATGGTGAAATTTTGGAAAATGGGCGGTGCCGCGCCCACTTATTAAGGGGCAAACATTGAAAGTTTTATGAGTCATAACTCAGAAACCGTTGAAGATATATCGATGAATTTTGGTGGGCGTGATATACTTACTTAGGCAAATGTTGCGACGAAAAATTGCCAAAATCGGTTGACGACCACGCCCACTTTTATATATGGGTCTTATAAAGTGACCTAATTAAAACATTTTAAGCGATATCTCTGTCAAATATAAAGATATATCATTGAAATTTTGTGGGAGGTGTCCAACTATGGATATATAACAAAAAATACAAAAATTTTGGAAAATGGGCGTGGCACCGCCTCTTTTTAGAAGCTGGAATATACGAGATTTATGAGCCCATAACTCGACAAATAATCGATATATTATGACGAAACTTGGTGTATACACTTTCACTACTTGTAGTAATACATGTTCAAAATTTTAGCGAAATCGGTTGACGACCACGCCCACTTTTATATATGGGTATTATAAAGTGGCCTAATAAAAACATTTTAAGCGATATCTTTGTCAAATATAAAGATAATTCATTGAAATTTTGTGGCATGAGTTCTACAATAGATCGGAACCAAAAAATAGAAAAATTTCGGAAAATGGGCGTGGCACCGCCTCTTTTCAGACAAAGGAATCAACGAGATTTCGGAGCCCATAACTCGACAAATAATTGAGACTAGTATCGCCGGTGGTCGAAATTCGACCATGC
The DNA here is from genome assembly GCA_960531455.1 of Urophora cardui. Classification (NCBI taxonomy): domain Eukaryota; kingdom Metazoa; phylum Arthropoda; class Insecta; order Diptera; family Tephritidae; genus Urophora; species Urophora cardui. The sequence goes on along the minus strand of OY482670.1, from coordinate 145,336,821 downwards.
AATTTATTTTTTCAACTTTGTATTGGTACAAAAATTATTCCTTTTCGCGGAGATAAGCAACACTTTCCAAATTCCAGTTGTACCGCAACACTGATTTGCCCTTTTGATCACGGTCCGACGCGAATAGTCCAACCACTGACCGACGGCGTCATACCTCTCAGTTACCTCACGCAATAGTTCAAAATCGACACCATTCACGCACGCATACCCAACGCAAGAATCAGTTGTTTTCCTTTGTTTACGTTCTGCATTGTTTTTCGTTTGTTTGGAATGAGTTGAATAACAGCGTTACCATTGTACAGCAAAGTATACATGCACTTTTTGATTTCGTAGTAACTTGTGTTTGGTTTCGTAGTAATTTTTCTTGAAAATCGTATTATTCATAGAATTTATTAATAAATAAATTTTTAAATTGAAAATGTTGTATCATGATAATTTAAGACCAAATATTAATTCCAGTTTTGTTTACTTCTGACTCCGTGCTTCTACATTTTCTACTACTAATTCTTAAAGGCTTTTAAGAATATGTACATTAGGCATATAACAAATTTTGACGAAAAATTTGGCATACCACCACGTGGTGGCAAATATTGTACAAGTAATGAATATCACTTTTTTAGGTGATTTCGGTTCAAAAACGTTCCGCGCAAAAATGGATTTCTAAAAAAAAGTCAGATTTTTTTTTAATTTTTTTTTTAATATTTTTATTTTTACATTTTTGTCAATTGTTATATGAAATAAGTTTTAAGTTTAAAGTATATGATGATTTACACAATGGTAAAATGTCTTGCACAATTTTAATTGCACGCTCTGCGCAGATGTACAAAACTTTTTTGTTTTTTTCAGCAGTTCTGATAAAAAAGTAATTTCGTTTTGCGCGGAAACTTTATTGCAATTTCGCAAAAAAAAATAATGGGGTTCATACTTTTTTATGCTCTATTCGACTATAGTATGCCGTTTTTCGTATTTGCAAAAATTGTAAAAAGTTATATGCCTAATAGTCAAATGTATTAAATGCAACAGTCAAAAATATCCACAATAGTCAAATTTAGTAAAGAAAACACAGCAGGAAAAACTTAATTTTCTTCTATTTAAATTTTTATCTCCATATAAAAACAAATAAAAACGATTGATACAATATGTAGTAAAATTTAGTAAAAAAAAACGCCAAAAAACCTTCATTTTCTCTATTTACATTTTTATTTCCTTGTAAAAAAACGATTGCGGCAATAGTCAAATTTAGTAAAAAAAAAAACGCAAGAAAAAACTTAAATTTTTTTATTACATTTTTATCTCCATATTTAAAAAAAAATACACTTATGTTAACATAATTTTATAATCGGCAACATTCGGAATAGTTATTGAGGTACTTTGGGAGCATATTGAAAGATTCGTACTAATTTACTACAAAATGATCGCTCCGGCAAGCCTGTTGCAAAGAGAGCAATCAGCTGACACGTTATTACGTGAAAAATCAAACTGAGCTAGGTTTCTACGATACGTGCGTTAAAGGGGCTTTCGTCATGCGTTGGTGAGTGGGCATTTACACTACAACTCCATAAGACAGGTTGTGTCAGCTGACACGGGCTACGTGCGTGCGTCGTTGACTGGTTGGGCTAGAAATCATGGTCAAAATCAAGGCAGATCTAGGAAGGTAGGCCCGGTGGTGAGCGCTTTTAAATTAAAGCGACTCTTCAACTGTGTTTACGATATTTGTAAACACGTTTACGATATCCATTTATCTTAACTAAAAATTTTATTTATTAATTATAAAGAAATTAAATAATTTATAGAAAAAATTATATGCCTATGCACTGCTCCTGACTCATACGAACACATCCATATCAATTTTATGTGGATATGAGTATGTTAAATGTGCAAAACAGCCTGGCAATTATTTGTATGGGAGAAATGTTAGCCTATTAATATATAGATATTATGACGAAACTTGGTTTATACACTTTTATAACTTGTGTTAATAGACACGCAAAAATTTATTGAAATCGGTTTATGACCACGCCTACTTTTTAACAAAGATATTTCTGGAACACCCTTTGGGAATTTGTAAAGTGACATCCCTGTAACTAGAAGTCATAAAGGAATGAAATTTTGCACAAAGAATAATATTCATATGCTTAGTTGGATGACTGATAAAAATGTTGAAAATGGGCGTGGCTACGCCCACTTTATGCGCCACTCGCTTTATATAAAATACACCCTATATCGAACAAACGCAAACAAACAATGAAAGCATACAGCTGAGTATCTAATGTTCGATTCCACTCGAACTTAGGCTTCCTTACTTGTTTTAAATATTTTTTTGGTTTTGATTTCAAACCAAAAATATTTTGATGGTAATATAATGGAGAAAGAGAAAGTTTTTTATACTTTTCAGGATTTGTTTTTAAACCATAAATGATTAAACTTCTTTAGAGAGGATTTTAATACTTTTCCAGACTTTATTTTGAAACTATTTTGGAATAAATAAAACTGTAAAACTTCTCATAGTTTAAAAATAAGACTTTTTGGCATTAAAATTCAAATTTAATTCCGAGAATGATTAAATTAAGTACCAAATGATATTAGAAATAAACTATAACTAGCTGGACCCGTGCGCATCTTGCGCAAAAAATAATAAAACATACGTGGCACCAGTCGATATGGTTTGTGCTGTTACGCTCATTTAAAAAAAATTATATTTTTTTGGGTTTATGTCTACAGTGGAACTTATGGAACTTTCAATGAATTACTTATGTATATGTTTGACAAACATATCGCATAAAATGTTTTTATTATACCTACATACATATATATATAAGTAGTTATGTGTATTAAATTTGTTTATATATTGCACATATAATGTACCCAATTTCATTTAAATATTTCTATTTTTGCGCAAGATAGAGTGTGTACGGCCGGACGGACGGACATGGTTCAATCATTTTTTTCATCCTGATCGTTTTGATATATACATATATGTAAGTCCACATCTATCTCAATTATTTTATGGTCTTACGTACAACCGTTATGTGATCAAAAGTATACATACATATATTGTATGTACTACGTACAGCATATCCTATACTGAAAAGCCCCCATTTAGCGTAGGAATGAATACACACGTGTTCGCCTAAAATAATATAATGTTTACATACAAACAAACAGCTGAAGCTTATAAAAGTGTTTTAAAATATACACGACTGTTAAAATGGAGCAACATCTGCAGTTGAGATTTGAATTGATAGAATAAAATAATTCTGAAGGCATAGTTTTAGGCGCAAATCTTTTAGTTTAAATTTAAAAATTTTATTTTTGCAAAATACTATTTAAAAAAAGTACCACGCGACCACCGTGTCGCATGCATAGCTAATTAATACCTTTAAAACGATGCCTTACTTATTAATTTTGGTAAATTATGTGAGCAGAAAAAGGGATATTTATAAAACACCAATTAGAAATAATATATATGATTTTTTACTGTGTAGCAAAGACAGAGTGTCATTAAGCTACTGTTGTTGGTATGTGGATTGTAATATAAGGAAAATTGAAATTCAAGCGAAACAAAGCTGACGGCGGTGGTAGCTCAATGGGATAGACATTGGACTACCAATCGAAACGACCTAAGTTCGATTCTCGGTTGAGGCCGCTGGAAGAAGTCTGATGAGGGGATGTGGTGGTCTCCGAAATGGATCCATCACTTCTACCAAAAAAAATTTTTCAATTTTTCTTAATTATAAACTGGCCAATAGCTCATATAAAATTCACATAAAATAATTATTAGAATTAAAACGGCCATGTAAAAACAAACGTAAATATTTTTATTTTATTTTTTTTTTATTTATTTTTTTTATTTATTTATTATTTTTGTTTTATTTATTATTTTTGTTTTACCTATTATTTTTTGTAATTTTTTAGAGGTGGATTTTGCAATTCATTACAATGCTTCGGGGAATATGATTGATGGTCAATCAGTTGTTTAGATTTACTTAGATACGTTCCTACGCACAAATCCCCTCGAGGCTAACATTTATTTTAATGTCGCAGTAATAAAAATGAAATGATACCTTTTTTTTTTTGAGTCAAACTGTGGTATTCATGTTGTTGTGCACGTACGTGACATTAATAATGAAATGACAAGAAATTTAAAATTTCAAAACAAAGGAGAAAAAAGGAAAATATGTAGGTCGCATAATTCCCATAGCACTAAATTCATCATAAATATTGACAAAAAAAAGGATTTTTTTAAATAAAGGCAATCAAACAAGATTTATATTTATACCAATCAACAATGATGTAACTTGAACGATGTAGAGGGGGCAGGGGAACAGGCAATCGCGGTTGAAAACAAGAAATAAAGCTTTTTATTGCATAATTGCTGGAACCAAAGCTAAAAACTGGGATCACAATAGCCGCCTGAAAAAAACTTCTTATAAAAAAAACAAATATTTATATTTCATATTTATAGCGAATCACAGCGCAAACTCCAACTCAGTGGCACAGGAAAAAAATTAAATAAAAGAAAACGAAATAAAATAAAATAAAAAAAAAACAAAATAAAGTAAAATAAAATAAAATAAATAAAATAAAAAATAAAATAAAATAAAGTAAAGTAAAATAAAATAAATAAAATAAAACATTAGGGTGGTACTTAAGACCAACTTTTCTTCGGTATCACCCCCTACATCGATAACATAATTTTTAAACCCGATTGCAGATGGTTAAAGGGTGTCGCATAGGCATCAAAGTTCTGAAAATTCTATGGAGATGCAAAAAATTAAATAAATATTTTTTTATATTCAATGCCCGAAATCGATAGTCCTGCACTCAGAGATATTAAATATAAAATAATTTTGATACTGATCGGAGTCGGGGTCACATATGGCAATAGAAGTTTTGACCCCTGTGCGACTGTGCGGAAATACCGATCGGTATCAAAATTAATTTAACCGTGTCCAATCGGGACAAAGATTTATATTTGATATCCTTAGGTGAAGGACTTTGGATGTTGGGCATTAGATATACAAAGATTTAATTTAATTTTTCAGTCTGCATAGAGTTTTATGAACATTGACCGCTGTGCGACACGCCTTAACCGCGTCCGATTGACGCAAAAATTTATATTTGGTATTTTAACTAAATATATTAGCATCGAGGTTGAAGAAATGTAATATAAAATTTGTCTGCATAAATTTGGGCACCACACTAATATACATAATATGTACATTGATTAAACTAATAAAGTCATATATGTATGTATGTAAAAAGTTGTTGAAACTGAAAATTAATATTTATGTTTATTTTTCGCACCGCCATTTAATTGATAAAATTGTGACACGCGCAGTTTTGTCTGTCTCTGTGCGCATACCAATCCATTTGGTAGATCAATCGGTATGTACAATGTAGAGACATGTGTAAATAGGCAGAGATTTTTATTAATTTAATTTACTTTTGTTTTCTGCAAATAACAATTTTATATGTATGTTTTTATAAATGCAGATGCAAGAGCACACTGTAAAACACCGCAGGCGAGTGGCAGATATGTAAGGCTTTTTCATATAAAAATAAATAAAAGTGATATTGGAAAAAAAAATACATACGTAATATCTGTGGATATTTGCATATGTACATATGCAGTTGTAAACACATACATACATATGTATGCGAATTAAATCGAAAAGATTCGCGCCAACAAGGTAAAAAAAATAAAAAATGGTTGATGAAAAACCAAAAGAAAACAAGTAAAAGCGCGGCTGTCTTCGGCCGTACCGAAGACTTCATACCTTTCATGAGTGGGGAAATGAAAAGCTACCTATGTATGTACATAGCCGGATTAAGTTTAATTTATAATTTTAATTCTGTGGGTTATTTATGGAAAGATTTATTAAAAAAAAAAAATGGTGTCTTGGCTATTTAAATGGAGGAGTTATACACCAAAATGTCCATATCTGAACAATCGGTTGTAGGGGAGCTATATGTTATAGTGGTCCGATCTTGACAATTTTCGGTAACCCTGTTTGGGCCCATATGGGTACAAATACTTCAAAATTTCAGGCCGTTAGCTGTTAAAATGGAGGAGTTATACACCAAAATGTGTATATCTGAATAATCGGATGTTGTGGAACAATATGTTATAGTGGTCCGATCTTGACAATTTTCGGTAACCTTGTTTGGGCCAAAATGGGCACGTCTACTTCAAAGTTTCATATCCTTAGCTGTTTAAATGGGGAAGTTATGCACAAATTACATCCAAAAATTTCATGTATATCTGAATAATCGGTTGTTTTCTATATGTTATAGTGGTCCGATTCGGCCGGTTCCTACAAATGATCAGCTGCATATAACAACATACCTGTATTCCGAATTTCATTCAGATATCTCAAAAACTGAGGGACTAGTTTGCGTTCACACAGACGGACGGACGGACAGACGGACGGACGGACGGACAGACAGACAGACGGACAGACGGACATGGCTTAATCGACTCAGCTCGTGATTCTGACCATATCGGTATATATTTTGGTGCGTCCCCCACGCTTCCTTCTGGTACTTTCGACAAAAATTTTTTGGCACTAAGTTATAATACCATTTCATTCTCATGAAAGGTATAAAAAAAAACAAAAAATGGAAGCAAAGAAACAGTGTGTCATTTTAACATGCTCCAGGCGCTCAAGAGGAAGTAACGAAAATAATAGTTATCTTAATTTCATATCTAAGTACAATTATATACTTTAGACACAGATTTTCCTCTAATAGAACATAGGAAGATCGGAGTATGTTCTCAACAAAATGTCAGAGCAGTGAACTGATACACTACGGAGATTGAAAAGATATTGCTTAGAGCTTTCAGTAACTGTTAAATTTGTACAAAAATATCAAATATGTAAGTACATAGATTTGGACACACTCAAAAAGATTTATTTTTCATGGTCCGTGGCAAGTTTTTTTAACACACAGAAGAGAATTTCAAAAGTGTAAATAAAATAAAATATTTTTTGCGCATATGAAAACAAATAAATGTTTACATACGTTCGAGTATGTATACATTTTTATAACACTCAATCTGTGCTTCGTGCTGACATAAAGTTTTCATTCAATCAGTGCAATTCATAATTCAGAGTGATATGGCGGTCGGGCAATTATGGTTGCGAACAAATTGGTATGGCAAAAAAGGAGTGAATAAATTTTTTTTTTCTTCTAGAAAGAAATTATATAACCAGTTGCGGATTCACAGAAGGAAGTGAAGAAATTTTAGTTAACCTGCTTATACTGTTCGCTAAGCTCCCAGTCATCGTTAAGCAGTTCTTAGAAATCTTCTTACACATCAACTACACGCTCAGTTTATTTTCTTGTTTATATCATGTCTCCACATAACGTGTTTCGCTCTTTTTTTCTGCAATTTCTCTCTCAATCTTGTTTCGACACGGAAACCAGTGCCGAAACTCGCCAATTTCCATACAAATTTCTGAGAGCGAGTGAAGATTGAAACACTGTTTCATTCTGAATCATCTTGCCAACCGCGATGATATCGATGTCTTCTCTAATTTTGTATCGAAAATCTATCGAAATCTCACACAGACCAAAACAAAGACGCAAAAATAAGCACACATACAAACATTTAAGAAGAACAAGAAAGAGAAATGTCAAACTGAATCACGATTAGCCACGTGGAGACGGGTTATTGAGCGAGATGTTTTGCTACATGTTTCTCTGGTGAATCAAGTTATGTGGAGACGGGCTTTTACGCTCATTCGCTCTTTTCTGAACGCGTAAAGGTAGATAGATAGGTAGAGAGAGAGAGAGAGACAGAGATTATGGGAGAGAGAGAGTTCACTCATATGGTTAACACCTGCACTGTTCCACTTCTAAATACCAACAAATTTACTGTAGATGTAGCGCGTTTTACCCGTATATTACCGGGTGGTTTACCCACCAACATTCATAGTCGCAGTGTCGCTTATTGATTTTTGGGTATTAAAAATGTTTTATTATTATATTATTTAATTTAGAGATGTTAATTTTTTTCTATTTTTTCGAAGCATACAATTACGTTACGAGTGTTTGGTGGTCTAATAGCTGTCTGCTGTCTAAAGGTAGGCTCTCAGTTAAGGTTAATTTATAAATACGAGTCCTTTTGAATTTTAAAGCAAGGATTTTCATGTTAGTTATTCACGTTACGCTCGTACTGATGAATGGGCTTAGAAAATCAAATTGCAGCCATATATACAGAGCTGGGTATAACTACAGCGAAGAATATACATATATCTATGTACTTATGTACATACATATGAATACATGTATGTGAATGTTTATATGAATATATGTAGGTTGTTTAAATTAAGGTTTCAACAACAATGCGTCATAGCTTAGTATGATGTAAGCGCAATAATTTTGCATTAAATTAAATGATTTGCTATTGAAAAAAAAATATTTTCCATTTCAATTTAATTACCATTATGTAATCTAAAATTTGCAGCATTGTCAATTTCAACTAATAATGGCATTATTATGACGCAATGATTGAGTAGTGCGCAACACTTATTGGGCAAATATTTAACAACAAAGAGAGCACTTGTAAACAAAAAAATTTAATAAAAATAATGAAAAAATATTTTTGGCAAATATTTTATTAATCTGTTTTATTTAAAGCTTGCCGCTAATTAGATATACAAATAATTAAACATATGTAACTCTTTTGTATGCTTTGCTTAATAAAAGCTTTTTGCCAAACAAATATATCTATTTTATTAAAATGTCATACAAAACTAAATAAAATTTTTATTCAAATTTTGTGTTATTAAATATTTTTAAATTCCCATTTCAATTATAAAACTTTATTTCGTTTAAATTGTATCATCCTCGCACTAGCTACTAGTCACTAACTACTAACCAAACTTGATGCTGCAATAAAATGCTAACAATAAATTTCAATTTAAACGCAGTGACTGCAAAATAATTCTACTTTATATTACATTGTGTGTCTCTCTCTCTCTCTCTAATTAGTTGCCAAGCTACACTTTATGTATAATAAGCTAAAACTTTTGTAATAAAATTCATTTAAGCGCGTCTAATGTACGCGTGTTAAGCCAATTTTAATGCTAAACCAAATTTTGTAATTTAACAACTTGAAAGCAATTTCAACAAAAAAAAAACAAACAAAAAAAAATACTAACACCAACTATGGAAAAGCGTTGGTCAAATGGCAGACACACAAATGCCATAGAAACTAAAATTCAATACAAACACACACGAACAATATACGCTTATTTGGAGTGTTATTAAGCTAATATCCACCGCATCAATTCGTCCTTTGACAACTCGAACGTTGTGCTTCAGTCAGAGCTTTGGCGACCAGCAAAGTGTGTGTGAATATGTGTGTTCGTGACAGCGTTGCCATATTTACAAATCATTTAAGCATAAAACTCTACAACAGAATAGAAATAGAGTGCGGCTAAATCATTTGAACAATCTAATTTTACTAGGACAACGTTTACACTGTTTAACAAAAATGCATTTTTTTTATGTTGAAGAATTTCTTCAAAGAATAACAGCTTAAATTTAGAAAATTACAATTCAAATAACATTTCAATTGGGAAAATTATAATTAAAATGTAGAAAATTATAATTCAAGTTCGGAAAATTACAATTCAAATTCGTAAAATTACATTTCAAGTTCGAAAAATTACTTTTCAAGTTCGAAAAATTACAATTTTTGTTCAGAAAATACAACTCACGTATAAGAAACTACAATGCAAGTAAAAAAATTACAATTTAGTTTCGAAAAATTTCAGTTCGAATTCGAAAAATTTGAACCCAAGTTCGAAAAATTACAATTCGTGTTCAGAAAGTATAACTCACGTATAAAAAACTACAATGCAAGTTAAAAAATTACAATTCCAATTCGAAAAATTACAATTCAAGTTCGAAAAATTGCAATTCAAGTTCGAAAAATTACAACTAGTGTTCAGAAAATACAACTCATGCATAAAAAACTACAATGCAATTTCGAAAAATAACGATTCAAATTCGAAAAATTACAACTCAAGTTCGAAAAATTATACTTCATATTCAGAAAGTACAACTCACGTGTAAAAAACTACAATACAAGTTAAAAAAATACAATTCCAGTTCGAAAAATTACAATTCAAGTTCGAAAAATTACAACTAGTGTTCAGAAAATACAACTCACGTATAAAAAACTACACACAAGTTAAACAATTATAATTCAAGTTCGAAAAGTTACAACTCAAGTTCGAAAAATTACGATTCAAATTCGAAAAATTACAACTAAAATTCGAAAAATTACAATTGAAATTCGAAACATTACAGCTTCAGTTCGAAAAATTACAATTCATGTTCAGAAAATACAACTCACGTATAAAAAACTACACACAAGTTAAAAAATTATAATTCAAGTTCGAAAAGTTACAATTCAAATTCGAAAAATTACAACTAAAATTCGAAAAATTGCAATTGAAATTCGAAATATTACAACTTCCGTTCGAAAAATTACAATTCAAGCTCAGAAAGAAAACATAAGAAAATCAGAATTCAAGTACAATAAAATACAATTCAATTCAAAAAAATTTCAATTCAAATTCAGAAATTCACAATTCAAGTACAAAAAATACTACTCAAGCTCGGAAAATTACAATTCAATTAAAAAAAAATACAATTCATAGTACGAAAAACAAAATTCAAGTTCAAAAAATTGCAGTTCAAAACCAAAATAATAATTAAGCTCTACTTTATTAAATTTCCATATGTATGCTCTGTTCACAAAAAAATTTCACGGCATTTGCCATTTCTAAACATCAACATCTATTTATTTATGTGGGTGTTTGAATTACATAGATTACATACACACAATACCTACTTATCCACAACGCAGCCTACAGTATTGTCACTAATTTTATCAGTTTAAAAACAGTATTACATATATACGCTAAAGCGCTGCTGCTTAAGCTAATCACAATTGGTTATGCGCAGCCGCAGCAGTTCACTTCTATTTACGGTCACTCAGCCACGTTTACGGCGCTCCATTTCCCTTTTCCCTTTCTCCGAACACACACGCACATGCCAAACGGATATGCATTGTACCAACATGCTGTGGCAATTCTATGTAGTAAAAGCTTAAATGTACAAGTAAACTGAATTGCATTAGCTTCATTTCATTATATAATTGAAGTGGTTAAATTGCTGCGCCAGGAATGAATGTACGGATGAACGGACGGACGGACGGGCGTTTGTCAATTCATTCGTGCTTGCCGCTCATTTTGCACTGCAGTGTCGGCAGAACTGCTGGGTTGGATGGTCTATCGCTTAAATGCATGAGTCAGCCGCAGCTATGCGCTGCACTAACAGGGCACTTACGTCAGTTGGACAGTTTAATATATGTATGTATATTAGGGTGGGGCGATTTGTATGGAGGGAAATTAGTCGATACCGCGCTTTCGAAATTTGGATTCCTCTCATTTTTCTGAGTAGAAAACTCCTTCACGATATTTGTCTAAAATTAATTTTGATGTTCCGGAATTTGGTTTTTATGAACCAAGACGAATTTTTGAAAATAAAAATTGGGCAAAAATCGACAAAAAAATATACAGGCCAATATGCACATCGAATTAAAGCAGAACTTTGTGCTGAATTCAGATATGAAATCCGAATTAAAATCGGATGATCCGTTTTTGAGATATAGCCTGATTTCCAGTTATGGAGGCTGAATGCCCAAAATCGCATATCTTTACTTTCCTCAACTCTAACAAAAACTCAAGGTTACTCATACGCCATAGCGTACTATTGGAAGCAAAAAACAAATTTCAGAAGCATAAGTCTGCGTTTTGGGTTATAACTCTTCAATTTTTGCAGCTAAAATTCTGAAATTTTGTATTTAGAGCATTTATTGTACACAAAGCGCTGCCGGCGAAAATCATCGGTATCAAATGACTATAACATGGAGATCCCATACCGCGCTTTTGGGCCAAGGAAAAAAGAGTGCATTCTAGTTTTCTTATACAGGAAGATAAATTAATATTTTAAAATATTGCTCATATATTGTATTGACATTTTTTTTTTTTTTTTTTTTTTTTAGCATCCAATATATTTTGCCAACTGTATAAATAAAATACATCCAACAATTTTGTGGTTCGTTAAAAGTAATTAGTAATTAATAATGACTTAATAAACATGGTGGGCATGTATGGATTGCTCTCAGTAGCGCATCCATTTATTATAGTGCATCAGCAAAGATCTGTAAATGATTTTCTTTTGAGGCGTACGAAATTGGTTGGTCTTGCCGTCAGGGCTAGAACGAGTGGGTTGGGGTGAGCTAATATTCTCATTTTGTATGATGCAGCATACTTTCTGATTTCTTGAGATATAGTAGGTATCTTTAGGTCACGATGTAGTTGGTCGTTCGTGACGTAGTAGGGCGCATTTACAATCATTCTAATGGTTTTCGATTGGAATCTTTGGAGAATCTCTATATTTGAGTTTGCTGCGGTTCCCCATAGCTGTATGCCATAGGTCCAGATGGGTTTTAAGATAGCTGAGTAGAGCAGGAGTTTGTTGTCGATTGATAGTTGGGAGTTTCGATTCATGAGCCAATAAAGATTTCTCAGTTTTATACCAAGAGCTTTTCGTTTGGTGAATATGTGGGTTCTCCATGTTAGTTTTCTGTCGAGATGCATACCCAGGTACTTTGTTACGTCACTTTGCGGTATATCAATGCCATTGAGTTTTACGGGTGGGCAAGTGTTGCGTCTAGTGGTAAACGTCACTTGAACAGATTTTGATTCATTTGACTTTATCCGCCAGTCTTTCAGCCAATGGGTAATTTTATTTAAACTTCTTTGAAGCTTGAGTGAGGCGACGTTAGGGTTGAGGTCTGAAGCCAGTACAGCAGTGTCATCGGCAAAAGTGCCGATAGTGACTCCTTCTGCTATTGGGAGGTCGTATGTGTAAAGTAGGTACAGTATTGGGCCCATTACACTACCTTGCGGGACGCCTGCTAAGCTCTCGTAAAGCTCAGACTGCTCTGCTCCTTCTTTGACGAAAAAGTAACGATTTTTTAGATAAGATTGTATAAATAGAAAGTAGCTTGTAGGGAGAGTATTTTTTATTTTATAGAGCAGGCCGTCGTGCCATACGCGATCAAAAGCTTGGGATATATCTAGAAAGGCAGCTGTACAGTATTTTTTTTGCTCAAAGGCAGAGTAGATTTTCTCGGTAAGTCTATGTACTTGTTCAATTGTTCCGTGTCCTCTTCTGAAGCCAAATTGGTGATTAGGTATAATGTTACGCTCTTCTATTTTGGGTAGGAGTCTTTTAAGGAAGAGAACTTCCAAGACTTTTGAGACAATGGGCAGCAGACTAATGGGTCTGTAAGACGCTGCCGTATCAGGGGGCTTTCCTGGTTTCGGAATCATTTTCATCTGAGCGACTTTCCATTGAGGGGGTATGAATGCAGTTATTAGTACTGCATTAAAAAGTTGGGTGAGAAATTTTATGCCTTCGTAAGGTAAGTGTTTTAGTACATTGCCATTAATAATATCGTACCCAGGAGCTTTCTTTGGGTTGAGCATCGCTATTACGGTTTTTACCTCCGATATTGCGAATCGTTTTATGGGGAGGTCCATTTGATAGGGATGACTCAGAGTATTTTTCACTTCTGTTGTTGTGCTTAGTGGGGGTTCAATATCATGTGGGGTGAATACTGATTTTAGGTGGCGTGCAAAAGTATTTGCTTTCTCTGCGTCACTTTTCGCCCATTCGTTATTTTCAATTCGTATTGGAGAATTGTAGAAAATCGGCCTTTTTAGCTTACTAGCAGCTTTCCAAAGGGAGTAATCAGTTGCAGCTGTTGCATCAATATTACTGAGATATTGTTGAACTTGTCTGTTGTGTTCAATTTTGAGGATGTTTTTGAGTTCTTTGGTGAGAGCATTCAATCTTTTCTTGTCGTCGGGGTGACGGGTTTGTTGCCATTTTTTCCTTGCGAGTCGTTTTTCTTTGAGCTTAGCTTGTATGTTGTGGGTAACGCTTGTCCTTTTTTGTCTGATGAGGGTGGGAGTTGATTTCCATGCAGCTTGTTGGATGCAGCTGTTAAAATGTTCGACTGCTGCCTCTATATCTTCAGCAGATTTCAGGGCTAATTTGAAGTCAAGATTAGACGTGATGATGTGTCGGAAGTATTCCCAATCAGTCTTCCGATTGTAAAGGCTGCATTGTTCCGCTGCCGGTGTAAAATTTTTATCAATTGTTACCAGGATTGGAGAGTGGTCGGAAGACAATTCAAAGCACGATTTGCAATTTATATCTGAAGAATTCACGCCTTTCACCACGCAGAAATCGATTAAGTCGGGTATTTTATTTTTATCTGTTGGCCAATAAGTGGGAGTTCCAGTAGAGAATGGAGTTAAACTGAGATTGCTAATAGCATTATATAGTTGTCTTCCTTTAGGGGTAATGAGACGAGAGCCCCAGAACGTGTGTTTGGCATTGTAATCGCCCCCAGCTAGAAATCGATTTCCAAGAGTTTTGAAGAAATTTTCATATTCTGCAGTGCTGATAGAGTGCCTCGGCGGGCTATAGATAGCAGAGAGTGTAAGCTGGCCGCTCGGGTCTTCAATGACAATATTTGTGGCTTGTATAGCATTTGTACGGAATGAATTCGTGCTGTAATGTTTAATACTTTTCCGTATCAAGATACCTGAGCCTCCATGAGCGTTGTTACTGGGGTGTTTTGTGTGGTAAAACTTGTAGTTGGGTACTTCAAAGTAGCTTTTGTCAGTAAAGTGGGTCTCAGATATGAGGAGTATATCTATATCGTGGGTCTGAAGTAAAGTTTTAACTTCAAGTAAGTGTTTGGATAGGCCATTGGCATTCCAAATGATAATTTTCAACGGGTTGAAGATGCACAGTTTTTAGTCGTGAGGGTGACGAGGAGGCTCATCATTGATGTCATTTGTTGCATGACTTGTTTCAGTAAGTCTATCATTTCTCGCATTTCGTTAGTGTTTTGCGTTGGGGTGTGGGTTTCATTACTATTTGGAATGGCATTATTAGCGGGGTGTTACGCCTTTCTTTGCTGCTTGAGCATATGTGGCTGGGTATTGGTCAATTTCAATTGGGGTTTCAATCTGCATTGGGGTTTGAATTGGCTGTTGTGGTTTCTCTTGGGGCTGTGCAGGAGCTTTTTTCCTCAGAGTTGGGTATTTGGCGCTTTGGATGTTTTTGTATACCATACAGCCTTTATAATTTGCTGGATGGTTGCCTTCACATAGAGCGCATTTGACATCTTCAGATCTTGTCTTTCGCTTGCAATCAGCGGAGAGGTGGTTTCCAGCACATTTTATACATACTGATTTTCGACGACAGTAGGACTTTGTGTGGCCATATTGCTGACAGTTGGCGCATTGCGGTATTTCACGCTTCGGGTGTGGGGGCTCGAAAGCAATTCTTGAGTGCAGGAGACTTTTAATTTGATATATCTCCTTGTTATTGGAGGCGGGTTTGAGTTCAATGATAAACATTGGGAGAGGATTTTTTGTGACTCTGTGTTTTATGTTCCAAATGTTTGTGACTGAGTGACCGAGATCTTTTAGAGAATCCACAATTTCTTTTGTGTCTATTGAGGAGTGCATGTTTCTGAGAACAACTCTGAAGGTACGTTCTTGTTTTGTTTTATAAGTGCCCTTCTGTTCCAGTTGTGACACTATGGTTTTGTAAGCATCCAGGGATGATGCTTGTACTTTTACTTGATCCTTGCCTGTGAGCTTTAGATCATAGGAGTTTGGAGCAACTTCTTGTAGTAAACTCATTAGGGGGGGAATGTTTAGAACTTTGTCTATAAATATTGGCGGCGGCTTGGGTATTTTTTCAGTTGGTTGGTTAGTTTCCTCAACTTCAAGGGAGGCAAATCTGTTTTCGTTTTCATTTTAATTTGGTTGGCGGCATCCAAGCCAGTAATAATTATCAAGTTTAGCCTGTTTTTTAGAGGCAGTATTTTTACTTGGGCTTTCGCGTTGGCGTTTGGGATTGACGATCTTCCATTGGTCGGTTGGGGTAGCAGTTGTCAAGTTTCCTGCAGTTTGGGGTTTCTGGGCTTGTTGTTGTTGGGCATAGAGAATTTCCAGTTGCCTTTGGAGGGTTTCGATCTGCTGTTGTACGTTTGGTACGTTGGTACTAGGCAGGCGGGATGGGGTTAGATGTTGGGACATTTGTTGGGGTGTACCTAGGGATCTCGGTGTTTGGTGCTGTAGTTGCACTTGGGCTTGTTGGGCATCTCGCACTTCGACTTGTTGGGAACCTCCTACTTTAGGAGGAGTATGGTTGGGGGGCATCTCGCTGGTGCAAACGAATATTTTAGTCTATATTCATTTGCACCCGGCTGCGCTTGTAATATGTACAACTTTTTATGATTGTAATACAATGTGGTTGCAGCTTTTTACAACTCTGATACTTATGTATAAACTTTACACGAATGGTTTGTGTCCACACTAATTCACCACTTAGTGGTGAAAAAGAGGTTTGTGGTGGAGTTTTGTGTGTGGGAGCTTTTGCTATTGTGCGATCAATGCAACAACAATATGCACAATCACATTAAATAAAGCAGTTTTATATTAATTTGATAGCACACTAAATTGCGACACTTTTTCCGACACTTTTTCACAATATTATTGAGTTAAATTGATCAATTATATATTTTTTTTAGCACAAAAGTACGGAGGAAAAAATTTTTGACAACTTCACAGCGCGACCAGTGTGACCATTCACGCTGATCTTTTCAAAAATTCGTCTTGGTTCATAAAAACCAAATTGCGGAACATCAAAATTAATTTTAGAATCCAAATTTCGATAGCGCGGTATCGATTAATTTCCCTCCATACAAATCGCCCCACCCTAATGTACATACATATCTAGCAGGAAGAGTACGAAAGCTAATCATAAACACTTATTCACCTTTGTATGGGTGTAAGTTGCTGTTATTTGTTCGTGTTGATTTTTTGTTGTTATTTTTGATGTAGTCGTTTTAAAGGTACGCGTTTTGCTGTTAGTTTGATTTTCTACTCAATTCCTCAGTGTTATTGATAACAAAATCTCTGCTCTTATTATTTATTTCCCATTCTGCTGTTTTTATTTCACCTTTTTTTCTACTCACATTCACTTCCAGCTAACCTTATCATCGCACACTCTGTTCTCATCCACTGTGGCATAAGGAAAATCATAATCATTTCAATTACCAACTTTACTTCATACACAATTCGCATCAGAACGCTGGTTGAGCTACGCTTTCGCTCCCTTGCTCACCTACAACATGCATATCTACATTTATATCTATCGCCCTCCTCAACAAACATCTGCAACGTTATTCTAGTTAGAATGCAGTCATTTGCCCATCAGCTTAATAGCTATCTAAGTTTTGTGAATTTGTACATATATATACACATACATATATGTATGTATGTCGGTTTTATATGTAAATACAGTATGAATCGCAGTCAAGTCAATTTAAAACCAAATCTATAACAGTTCGTTAACCGCATGAACTTCAACTTTTCGAACTCGCTTTGTTTTATGGTTGATTGTATGTAATTTAAAATCGTTTCTGTAGGAATTAACTTCAATATCCGATATGAGTATCGCACTGAAAATGATCTTATAACCAAGCTTAGTTTCTCAAAGCTTATAGTTTTGAAATTCACCCGAAATTGTTTCAAAATTGGTGGGTACATAGTAACAATAGAAAAGGCGACGTATGTATGTATGTATTTTGAGACAACCACTCTAACTAAAAAAAAATCGAAAACCACCAAGCCATTCCCGTTTTTTCCATTCCATTCTCGTTTTTTTTCTTTTTCATTGTCGATGGTGAGATTTAAATAATTTATAAACCAAGCCTAACTTTTATTGGATTTTTATAATTAGTTTTACCGTAATATAAATATTGTAGAACTTTAGCGGTTGTTTTACCTGCAATGAAAAGTAAAAAGTCAAGATTAAATTATAAATCAAACAATGTTGTAGAGTTAAAGAAATATTTCAAATTTCAATGTGTTTTTGAAGATGAACTCAATGACTTAATAGTAACAAGATCCATAAAATTAATTTGATTGTGCAACGTCTAACAGGCGGAACTTCTTTTGCGCTTTTTCTAATACGAAATTTGTACACCATCACTTATTTTTTAACCCTAATCACCGAATTTTGAAAAGTTACGTAAAACCGAAAGTGAGACTCTGAAGCTCACCAATGGGGAAATTTTGAAACACATTATTTTGGTATTTGTTTTTTACTTTTATTTATGCAGTAATGAATGCAGAAGCGTTTTTATACATTTTTATAACGGTTTATGACAATTTTTTTAGTATATAAAGTTAAAAAAGGTAATTTCATAAAATAGGGTATATTAATGAACTGCAATTTTCACACATTTTTGTAGTTGTTGAATGTTCTTTACAAATGGTTTTATTACATCTGTTATAAATTTGTTTTTGTGCACACAATGAAAAAAACTACGAATGAAATTAATATGAATAAATTTTTCATATGTTCGCCCCTAATATGTATTTTCCGCGATCAAATTTAGAAGTTTTAAAACGCGACGTTCGTGGTGAAATTACCGACGCATAAAAGCAGACCATCGTTCCTTTCTCTATCTGAACGCATCTTTTCCGTAATTTAGAATCTCAGTAAACAGAAAATGATAAGATTTTAATGGTTTTGAAATTGCTGACTTTACCGGTCTCCATAATTTTATGACATCATATGATCTAAAAATCTATGG
Source organism: Urophora cardui (assembly GCA_960531455.1). Classification (NCBI taxonomy): domain Eukaryota; kingdom Metazoa; phylum Arthropoda; class Insecta; order Diptera; family Tephritidae; genus Urophora; species Urophora cardui. The sequence continues at coordinate 145,318,037 of OY482670.1, read as the reverse complement.
TGAAATACGACGAATTCACCAAAATCCGGGGGAAGTATGGTGATTTCACAATGCAAAAAACCTCACTGGATAAACCTTGTAAACAACGGATTCAAAATTTGGTTGAATTCTAAAAATGTAAGCTTATTACGATAAAGATACTTAAGGTGAGTCTTTGAGGCTCACTTTCGGTTTTTCGTTACAATTTTATACGATTACAAAAAAAATGGTTAAAATAAATAAATAGCCCAAAGATCACAATTATTTCATAATTTATGAACACAAATGGAGGAATACCCAAAATTTCAGGCAAAAAGCTTTTTTGGTTTAGGAATAATTCGCTTTTAAACTTTAAAGTGAGACTGAGAGGCTCACTTTAGAGGATTAGGGTTAAACAATTTTGACTAAGAAGTTTTAATGATTTGTGGTTGATGATCTCTGATTATTATCTATGAACTGTGATGTACGATATATGGTCTATGATCTACGATCTATGATCTATGATTTATTATCCATAATCTATGATATATGATCTTTGATCTATGAACCATTAACTACGGTCTATGAACTATGATATATGATCTCTGGTCTGTGATATATGATCTATGAACTATGATATATGATCTATGGTCTCTGATCTTTGATCTATGATATATGATCTCTGGCCTCTGATCTATGATATATAATTCATGATCTATTACGTGTAATCTTTGATCTATTATCTTTGAACTATGATATACGATCTATGATCTCTGATTTATGAGCTGTACCTACTATCTATGATCCATGTTGTCTGGACTACAACATATGCTGTCTGATATATAATGCAATGCAGTATTAGTGCCCTATTAACGTAGAACATAAACTGGCTGCTAATTCCGGCAATGTGGTATATATTGAACCATGCAAGTAAAATGAACTTCAATCACAAATTAACAAAATTTTACGACCTATGAGAATGCAAACGTATACGGCTTGTTGCATTGTTTCCAAACGTGTACTCCAGGAAAGGCCTTAAACTTTTAACTCAAAAAGGATAACGCGAATTCCACTCAAAATAGCTTTGGAGTATACCTATGAATTCTACATCGCATATTATAACTTGTAGTTTCAACAATCTGCAATTGAATCGAGAATCTACAATAAGTGAGGTAATTTTTCCAGAACTCTACGAACAAACAAACAAATCTTTAAGTAAAACCATATAACAGGGATGGGCGGTTTTGAATAAATTTTTATTCAAATAAAAAATAAATTTTTATTCTTCAATATCATATCCTTGAATAAAGAATAAATTTTTATTCTTCATTCCGGCGCCCTTGAATAAAGAATAAAAATTTATTCTTCATTCTGATACCTTTGAATTAAAAATAAATTTTTATTCTTCATTTTGGTGCCCTTGAATAAAGAATAATTTTTTATTCTTCATTTTGGTGCCCTTGAATAAAGAATAATTTTTTATTCTTCATTTTGATACCCTTGAATAAAGAATAAAAATTTATTCTTCATTCTGATACCCTTGAATAAAAAATAAATTTTTATTCTTCATTCTGATGCCCTTGAATAAAGAATAATTTTTTATTCTTCATCCAAAATTGGTTGAATAAAAAATAAAATTTTATTTTTCATTCAGATAATTTTGAATAAAGAATAAATTTTTATTCACGTTATTCAAATTATTCTTGCAGGTCACACAATTAAATGATTTTGCGAATATTTTTCTAAATACGAACCAAGATTTTCCCGAGCCCCAACCGAATATTTTTCCGAATACTTTCCCGAATCCGAACCCAAATGCTCAACCGAATATTTTTCTGAATCCGAACCGAATATTTTACCGAATACCTTCCCGAATCCGAACCGAATATTTTCCCATATCCGAAACCGAATATTTTCCCGATTCCGAACCGAATACTTTCCCGAGTCTGAACCGAATACTTTTCCGGGTTCGAACCGAATACTTTTCCGGGTCTGAACCGAATATTTTTCCAAAACCGAACCGAATACTTTTCCGAGTCTGAACCGATTACTGTACCGAGTCCGGGACCCGCTGGCTCTGTAATTAACGAAGTTATGGTATGAAAATGTGCTTGTATTTGAATAGAACGGCGCCAAATTTCATTAAAAACCGATGACTACACTACACACGTCTTTTGCTTATACATACATACATATGCATTTTAATTTTTACCATAACTTCGTTAACTACAGCTGGTAATCGGTTCGGACTCGGAAATGGATTCGGTTCGCACTCGGAAAAGTTTTCGGTTCGGTTTTGGAAAAATATTCGGTTCTAACTCGGAAAAGTATTCAGTTCGGACCCGGAAAAGTATTCGGTTCGGACCCGTAAAAGTATTCGGTTCGAACTCGGAAAAGTATTCGGTTCGAACCCGGAAAAGTATTCGGTTCAGACTCGGGAAAGTATTCGGTTCAGACTCGGGAAAGTATTCGGTTCGGAATCGGGAAAATATTCGGTTTCGGATTTGGGAAAATATTCGGTTCGGATTCGAGAAAGTATTCGGTAAAATATTCGGTTCGGATTCAGAAAAATATTCGGTTGGGGCTCGGGAAAATATTTGGTTCGTATTCAGGAAAATATTCGCAAAATCATTTACTTGTGTGACCTGCAAGAATAATTTGAATAACGTGAATAAAAATTTATTCTTTATTCAAAATTATCTGAATGAAAAATAAAATTTTATTTTTTATTCAACCAATTTTGGATGAAGAATAAAAAATTATTCTTTATTCAAGGGCATCAGAATGAAGAATAAATTTTTATTCTTTATTCAAGGGTATCAAAATGAAGAATAAAAAATTATTCTTTATTCAAGGGCACCAAAATGAAGAATAAAAATATATTTTTTATTCAAGGGTATCAGAATGAAGAATAAATTTTTATTCTTTATTCAAGGGCGCCGGAATGAGGAATAAAAATTTATTCTTTATTCAAGGATATGAGAATGAAGAATAAAAATTTATTTTTATTTTTTCGTTATTGAATTATTCAAATTTTGAATAATGCCCATCCCTGCCATATAAAATAAAAAATGTTACTTGCCAAAGTACAAATAATAGCGAAAACATTTCAGCACAACTGGCACACTTAACTCGCTGCCAATTGTTGAGAAGAAGTTAAAAAAAACACCAAGAAAAGGAAAAAGAATAATAACCAAGAAAAGGAAAAAAGGAAAAACAAATCAAGAAAGGAAAAAAAGCAAAAAATAATCTGTGCAAAAACTGAAAGTTTTTTAAGTATTTGGAGCGATATGTATACGAAAATTGTTATGTATGACTAAACATTCTGGCAGGCGATCACATCCGCCATAACTGACGCATGGGTTAACCCAAATACAAACAAGAAAACAAATAAACAAACAAAGAAATCAGAAACAAACACACATACATATATATGTAAGTGAAAGCAAATAAACAAAAAAGATTATGTACACAAAATCAATGGAATTTACTTTTTCCACATCAACAAACTAGTAAACTAGTAAGAAAAGTAAGTTAAGAACTGCGTGAGCACATAAGAGCATGAGGGAATAACATAAGTAAAAAGAAAAGGAAGAAAAAATGTAAAATAAAAGATGAAAAATGCAAAGAAAAATAAGAAAAAATGCAAAGAAAAAAAAAGAAAAAAATGCAAAAAAAAAGAACAGAAAAAATATATGAAAGAAGAAATAGGAAGTAAGTTAGCCTTGTGCTGCGGCTACTAATGATGAGTGAATATAACAAATAAATTACATGAAGACACACACAAACACACAAACAAACGTAGAAATAGCAAATAAAATATAAAATTGTAAATACGTAAGTAGAGCATAACTTTTCAACTAAAAATAAATGGGAAAAAAAGAAATGCTAAAAACCAGAGCAACAAACAAATAAAATTTGATTTATGGCACTTAAAAAAGAAAGTAGCCTAAAAGTATGCGCTGAACTGAATAGAACTAAACTGTATACATAAAGTTTTCGTTAGTTTTCAAAACATTTTATTGCCAATAACAAAAGGACGACGCCGCGCGACGAGTACAAAGAGAAAGACAAAAAAATACAAAAAACGTAAAGCAAACAAACGATCAAAACCAGGGATTGCAAATAATCGTCATTTTTTAAATTTTGACTAAAAAAATCATACTGAAGGAGAAATGCTAAACGCAAAAGAAGTACACAGATGTATTCACCGTAACGCAGACTATATCTAGGTGCATTAACTTTTATTTTTTCGATTTTTATAAAAAAAAATTGATTTTTAATCATTATTTTCTGAGTTTTATTTTCTGCTCAGAAAATAAAAGTTATTTCTTGAGTTTTATTTTTCCCTCAGAGAATAAAAGTTATTTATTGAGTTTTATTTTTCCATCAGAAAATAAAAGTAATTTTTTGAGTTTTATTTTTCCCTCAGAAAATAAAAGTTATTTTTTGAGTTTTATTTTTCCCTCAGAAAATAAAAGTTATTTTTTGAGTTTTATTTTTCGATCAGAAAATAAAAGTTATTTTTTGAGTTTTATTTATCGATCAGAAAATAAAAGTTATTTTCTGAGTTTTATTTTTCCCTCAGAAAATAGAAGTTATTTTTTGAGTTTTATTTTTCGATCAGAAAATAAAAGTTATTTTTTGAGTTTTATCTTTTTGCTCAGAGGATAAAAGTTTCTTCAGTTTAATTTTAGCTGCAGCTGTCGATTTTGCCACATTAAAACGTAGGTAAAATTTATAAATAAAAAAATTAAAAATTTATTTAATTAATTTACCTATTTATATGGCAAAATCTACAATTGCAGCCAAGATTAAACTGAAAACCTTTTATTCTCTGAGCAAAAAAATAAAACTCAGAAAATAACTTTTATTTTCTGATCGAAAAATAAAACTAAAAAAATAACTTTTATTTTCTGAGGGAAAAATAAAACTCAAAAAATAACTTTTATTTTCTGATCGCAAAATAAAACTGAAAAAATAACTTTTATTTTCTGATCGAAAAATAAAACTCAAAAAATAACTTTTATTTTCTGATCGAAAAATAAAACTAAAAAAATAACTTTTATTTTCTGATGGAAAAACAAAACTCAAGAAATAACTTTTATTTTCTGAGGGAAAAATAAAACCTAAGAAATAACTTTTATTTTCTGATGGAAAAATAAAACTCAAGAAATAACTTTTATTTTGTGAGCAGAAAATAAAACTCAGCAAATAATGATTAAAAATAAACTTTTTGGATATAACTTATAACCGTTACAGTCCCTGATCAAAACAACATGAAATATATATTTTTTTTTTTTTGTATAAAATAGCGGCCAAACTTGCACCAAAAAATATTCCGGCCCGAAAAAAAGGAACGCAGAAAATGAAACACGCGCATGCCACCGCCACCATAACACCAAAGCAATCAGAATATGCGAATATTTGCGGCGTAGCGAGGCATACTTTCGGGCGCATAACCAGCTACAATTCATGCATACACTGCTTGGCGTGGCGGATTGTAGAACACGTGAAAAATTGTATAAAATATTTTTTCACAAAATAAAAAAATAATAGGAGTTTTTGCACTCTGAATTTTTGTTTAAGGTTTTTGTGTGCCCGCCAGCAAGTTTTGTTGTAGCCGCATGTGCAACATACCACGTTTCATATGGTAAATAATTTTTTTGTTGTGTTTTTTTACTTTTTTCATTTAATTCAATTAAAAAAGATTCTTTGATCCTTAACTCAAACTCACACTCGCGCCTCGTTCTCCTTTTACTTACACATATTCGTAGTTTCCAATTAATTTGCTGTTAAACGAACAAAAGTCGTTCAGAAACTCACTTTCAATCGTTTAATAACAAAAAAAAACTTTTCGCTTTTATAGTTAATTTTTGAACAACCTTTAACGTATGCATGCATGCAACACAGACACATTTACATACACACAAACTGTACACATCGCGAGTCAACACTTTTACTCCCACGCTCGCCATTTAACTGCGCCCCACGTGTATGCTAAAAAGTTTGTAGCCGTCAAGTAACTAACGAAAAGTGTTAATCTGCAAATGGCAATGCACCTTGAAAGTTACGCGGCGCGACAAAATTTCGATGAATTTGTGTGTGTGTGTGTATTCGTGTGTGCTTAAAGTTTCTGTCATGTTATGTAATATGTAGCGAATATTTAATGATGCCGTTGTTACGTTTTACTTACTATCCTGTCAGCGACATGCATGTCAATTCGGCGGCGCGCAAACTAAAGCGCATAATACCTACATCAACAGACATATGCACACACACACGCATACACTTTAACACACTCACAAACAGAGTAACAGTGATTTCCATTTTATTCGAAATCAGCCCCACATGCTCCACCACGCGCCCTCAACTCTTTTCGTGTGTCAGTTGATTACACATACATACATAGTTAGTTGTTTGGTTGTTAATTAAACTTTTGTATATTTAGTATTAGCATACTTTTAGGCGCACGTTCACCTAAATATATTTGTATTACATGTGAAACACGGCATTCAATTACATATTACACGTTCGCCGGTGTAAGCCTTTTAAGCTGCTGTTCTTCATTAATATTTCACTAAATTAATAAAATTTTATTTACTCATAATGTGTGATACGTTGCTGGCGCCTAAATGTATGCTGTGCGGATAGTGCATACATACATATATTGGTTTTTTCATGCCTAATTACAAAGTTTGTTTTAAGTCACTTTTTGCGCTTTAATATTCTAGAGGCAAAGTAATATTCGCGGGAAGACAATAGATATCATGAGAAGTATTGATAAGATGCACAGAAGTCTTGATAAGACACATATGCGGTTCTAGCATTAGATTTGTGAGTCATGATGTATCATCTATTAATCTATTATCCATGATATATGATCTATTGTCTATGATCTATATTCTATTATCTATGATCTATGATTTGTGATCTATGATCTATGATTTGTGATCTATGATCTATGATTTGTGATCTATGATCTATGATTTGTGATCTATGATCTATGATCTATGATCTATGACCTATGATCTATGATCTATAATCTATGATTTGTGATCTAAGATCTATAATCTATGATTTTTGATCTATGATCTATGATCTATGACCTATGATTTATGATCTATGATCTATGATATGTGATCTATGATCTATGATTTTTGATCTATGATTTGTGATTTATGATCTATTATCTAATATCCATGATCTACGATCTATCATCTGCGATCTATGTTCTTTGATCTATGATCTATGTTCTATTATTTATGATCTGTGATCTCTGATCTATGATCTATGATCTATCATCTATGATCTATGATCTATTATCTGTGATCTATCACCTATGATTTATCATCTATGATCTATTATCTATGATCTATGATCTATGATCTATGATCTATGACCTATGATCTATGTTCTATGATCTATGATCTATGAGCTAAGATCTAAAATATATACATTTATGTTCCCTGATCAATAATCTAATATTACAGTGCTAACACCCTATTAACGCAGAACATAACCAGGATACTAGTTCTGGTATACGGATTATAGATATTTGACCCCACAAGTAAAGTCCATTGCAAATTATTAGGTTTATAAGGTTTCACAAACGGCAAATGCATAAAGACAGTTAGGGTGTTTCATAAAGTGAATTACCGGCATCGCTTTAAACACTTAACTTCAAGAGTATAGTATGTCGCAAACTCAACTCAAAACAGCTATTACAATACATTAAACTACATCGCATATTCAATTACCGATCGGCGGTTCAAAGGACTACGAAAAAGAAGAAAAACAAAATTAAAATAAACAACCAGCAACAAATCTACTTGAACAGATTATGCGCGAAAAAACTTCCGGTGCATAGAGACGCCAACTGGCGACACACAACCCCACCAAGACGGGAAGCGTCAAGCCATAAAAGTAGCGCCATCAGCAGCAGAAAATGCCGTTTACCAACCATACCCACCAAGCTCAAGAAACCAAGAGCCAACTGAGGCGTAGAAAACTTAACCGGATGGCAACGAGCTCTCTAAGCTCTCTATAAATGTATGTGTAACTAGCGGAAGTTATGCTCAGGCGACATGCAAATGATGTATACTTTCCGGCAACGAAGCGCTTGAACTTCGCCGCCAAGAACATAGTGAATGTAGTCAAAGTTGCGCCCCAAAAAAATAAAAAAAAAAGTAAATAAATATGGTAAAGTTTATTTTTTGCAACGTTCAAACACGCCAACAGTCTTTCATCACACGCTTAGTGGTTTTGTCTACTTTTGGGGGCGATATAATATTGTCTGAGCTTTGTGCCTTGAGTTTGTGTTTGTAGCAAATAAAGGCGTAACGGTAAGAAAATAAAACGAAAAGCGCAAGTGAAGAAATAATGTTTCCTGTTTTCGCTTTTTTCGTCGCTTTTTTTTTTGCTTTTTTCTGTATTTTTTCTCTCTAGTTTTTCTCTATTCCGGCGCTCTTGGCGGCGGCAGAAGAAAAAAAATTTTTGATATAAACGAAATGATAAATATTTTTGTTGAAACGAGCTTATGAGAAATGTGATATAAACGTGGCAAAGGGCAGCACAAAGCACAAGCAGAAAATAAGGAAGTAACAAACTCAACAAAGTGAAAGAAGAAATTCAACGAAAACTAGAAAAGCGTTGCACAAGTGGCAAAGAAAGTAAGTTTTTGCTTGCTAAGTATGATTTTTTAAGCGCAAATTGGTGCTGGCATAGTCGCTGGCGTATTTGAAAATATATTTTAGTGTGTGAAAACGTTGAAAATGGATAACAGAAAAATTAGAAGAAATTCTATCAAATGAGTAATGCTATAGTATCTATTAATGCCACTGCCATTGTGTGTGTGCTGATTTATTGCTGGCGTGTATTTAACTAAGTAAATGAAGCACGAAGCATTCATATTAATATGAAATGTTTGCTTTCCACTTTCTTTCACTCGTTGCCTACTTCAAGGCGCCTTCCTTAATTTCCAAATCATTACACACAGCGAAAATTGAAAGTAGATAATAGATTGGCTACAAAAAACTCATGGAGCTATGCTGAGAGCAGCCTTACAATGTTAACAAATAAATACAACTACGATTGCTGGGCTGGCTTTCTGATCGCCTGGGCTACGTCATGGCGCCAAAGAGTAGGCAATGAATTTGCGTGCAGCTTTTCATTTAGCTAATAAAAAGGTTATATTTTGTTGGGGCAGGGATGTAAAAGCAATTATTTTTGGCAATCAAGTAATATTCAAGCGCTGGAAAAAAATAAGTAAATGAAAAGAGGGAAATTGCCGGTGGACCTTTGTTATGCATAAATATATTTCCGCCAAGTACACACGAATCTCGGTTTATTGAACTTTAATTACTCACGACGAGTAATTTAACTAAGCAAACTTTTGTTACAGGAAAAAATATGTCATTAATCTTAAAAAGCAATTGATTTCGCGCACACCAAATTAAAAACGAAAAGTGTCACCAAAAAACAAACATAAATCGCCTAAAACAAGTAAGGTAGCCTAAGTTCGAGTGGAATCGAACATTAGATACTCAGCTGTATGCTTTTATTGTTTGTTTGCCTTTGATGGAAACACGGTGTACTTTATATAAAGCGAGTGCTGCATAAAGTGGGCGTAGTGAATATTATTCTTTGTGCAAAATTTCATTCCTTTATGACTTCTAGTTACAAAGAAGTCTTGTTACAAATTCCCAAAGGGTGTTCCTGAAATATCTTTGTTAAAAAGTAGGCGTGGTCATAAACCGATTTCAATAAATTTTTGCGTGGCTATTAACACAAGTTATAAAAGTGTATAAACCAAGTTTCGTCATAATATCTCAATTATTTGTTATAGGCTAAGAAATCTCGTACATCCCTTTGTGTAAAAAGAGACGGTGCCACGCCCATTTTCCAAAATTTTTCTATTTGTTGTTTCCGGTCTATTGTGGAAGTCATGCCACAAAATATCAATGAATTGTCTTTATATTTGACAAAGATCTCGCTTAAAATGTTTTTATTAGGCCCCTTTATAGTTCTCATATATAAAAGTGGGCGTGGTCGTCAACCGATTTCGCTAAAATTTTGAGCGCGTATTACCACAAGTAATGAAAGTGCACACACCAAGTTTCGTCATTATATTTAAATTATTTGTCGAGTGATGGGCTCAGAAATCTCGTATATTCCTGTTTATAAAAAGAGGCGGTGCCACGCCCATTTTCCAAAATGTTTGTGTTTTTCGTTTTATGTCCGCAGTTGGACTCCTGCTATAAAATTTCAATGATATATCTTTATATTTGACAGAGATATCGCTTAAAATGTTTTTATTAGGTCACTTTATAAGACCCATATATAGAAGTGGGCGTGGCCGTCAACCGATTTTAACTATTTTCCGTCCAAACGTATGCCTAAGTAAGTAAATCACGCGTACCAAATTTTGTCGATATATCTTCAATGGTTTCTGAGTTATGACATATAAAACTTTCAAGGTTTGACCCTTAATAAGTGGGCGTGGCACCGCCCATTTTCCAAAATTTCATAAAATTTCTTCATGGGGGCCTGAGCTCAATACGTGGGTGAAATTTCATCGCTCCAGCTATATTAGTGACTGAGATACAAAATTTCCGATTATTTCTATATAGGAAAAGTGGGCGTGGTCATGGTCCGATTTCGCCCATTTTCAATACCAACCGTCCCAGTCTCGATACCAACTTGCATTTCAAATTTCATCAAAATATCTCAATTTTTGCGCGAGTTAGAGTGTTTACAGACGGACGGACGGACGGACGGACGGACATGGCTCAATCGATTTCTCTTTTCACCCTGATCATTTTGATATATATAAGTCTATATCTATCTCGATTATTTCACTCTGTTACAATCCACCGTTATGTGATTAAAACTATAATACTCTGTGTACTAGTACAGCTGAGTATAAATATGCTACAAGAAAATTTTAAAATTAATGAGCTTACATTGTAATCCCAGCAACCTTAGAAATTTTAAATTTTTATACAGGTACCTACAATGTAGACTTAAAAGACAATCAAATAAGTACTTTAAAAACGCTTGAATGCGTGCAGCAGCACAAGAAAGCAGAAAAGGTAATTGTAAAAAGATACTTGGCGGCGATAAAACAGTCCTTACTTGCTTTTTAACGAAGAAAAAATACAGGATATAGTTATATAAGCACACCAATACAAGCAAAAAAAATTATATATGCCCTGTAGGGAATATCTCTAGTTTAAAGCTGAACGCATTTTTCGCTGCCACTACTACAAAAAATATTTGAAACATTAACCAATTTATAACCATGAAAAATTTAGTCAAGTAAATAAACGGAGAAAATTTTCGTTTAGTGAAAAATATGCAAAAGCTATATTAAGATTTATCAAGTGCCTCACACTCTGAGAATTGCAGTAAAATGAAAAATCAACGACTTCACGTGAAAGAACTAAAAAATACATAGAATATACAGATTAAAAAAAACCCTGCGAACCATCTTTATGCACTTTTTAGCCAAACCCATCTATACATTTTTAAAGAAACTCAAATACATATTTTTTCTGTTTTACGTCCATTCACTCTTCTCTGGATGTGTAAAGTGGGAGTGAGCAAACACATATCGGTAACATCTGCATTGCTCCATTCACAAATGTCATCAAAATTACTGTAGCCGGCATTTCACCAGTGGCGGACGCTTCATACAAGCCAAAAAGCCGGGCTAGCCTAAATACCTTCGTTCATTTCGTTTACGAATTTCTTTAAAATCTGGTTATTTTACGCTTGAAATGTTGAAATTTCACGACTCGCTAATGCGACTTAATTTTTTCAAAAACTGCTTAAAAGTTAAGCTAAGGCACGCATTTTTTTTAGATATTTTCTTATAGTGCTATAATAAGCAAATCTACTTGCTACTGCTGAAATTGTCGTCGGTATGTATAAAGAAATTAAAAATAACTCTGCGCTTTTGTGTCAGATTTAGATATTTCTCTATAAGTTTGGCGCCAGCAATCAATTCGGTGGAACTATTCCCAAATGATTCTAATAATAAGCTGAGGTTATTAACCTCTCCTCTGCGTTTGTAGATCATTGACGTTCTCATGGTGAAGCCTTTGAGTCACCTTTCGACAGAGCCAGGCTTGCTGATGTGCTGGCCAAAAGTAGTTACAGCTAAAACAACAAAATTCAGAGCTATACAAATCTTCATATTATCCATTAAGGTAGAGTGCTCGCCTGCTATACCAGAGGTCTCGGGTTCAAACCACAGTCCGAGCAAAATACCAAAACAATTTTTCTAATTAGTGAAAATCCAATTATTGGGTTTTTTAAAAGCAGCGGTCACCTCTCGGCAGTCGACGGCATACCCTCCGAATGTATTTCTGCCATGCAAAAGCTTCTCACAAAAAATGTATTCGCCGTTCGGAGCCGGTATCAAACTGTAGGTCCACCCAATTAGTAGCAAAAACAAAAAGGAGCACACCTCGAATTGGGAGAGAAGCTCGGCCATAAAACTCGTCAGAGTTATAATAGCGTCATTGTATTATATTATATTATATAAAAATTTAATTATTGTTCATCAACTTAATTTTCTCTATTTATTGCAATACATTCAGTTTTATTCGTTATGAATATAAAAAACAAACTAAATATGTTTTTAAACTCGGACAAAGTCAATGACCGGAATGTAAACAGACTTTCAGATAATATAGCAACTTAAATTACATAAATGGCTAATGGCTATGCTTCATACATAGGCTTGCGCAGCCAATTTATGCAAGCGCCGCCACTGAGTTTTACCAAACTGCTTGCTGCTGCAAGGGAAGTGTTCTAATTGTCACTCAATTGACCGCTTCTAGTGTCGCCATTGCTTTGGCGCCCTTTCGTATGGAACCAGACATTTTGCTCACTATGTAACTGCTGATTTTCTTGCAGGGTGCTCTTTGATTTAGGTACAAATGTACATATATATGTATTTGTCTGCTACCTACCACTGGGAAAGTATAATTTTTGAACCGTGGACAAAGGATTACTTTTCACAAAAAGTTAAGTTACTAAAATGATTTTACTTAGGAATTTTCAGCAAAGCGCTTTGCCTTTTTTTGTGAAATTATAAATACGGAAAAGATTATGAACGCTTGATGGAAAAAAACGGAAATTGTTAAGTGTATCTTTGCAAATTTGCGCTGCGTTCAACAAAGTTATGTGAAATTGTTTGCCTTTTTTCAAGAAGGTCTCGATAGGAAGATAATTTACCTACATAAGTTCCTTTTCAGGCGTACTTTCTCCTTTAGAGTGCTCATATTTACAAAAGCAACAAAAAAGATAATAGAAGCACTGGCTGACTACACTTTATCAGAGTCTTCATTAGAATACAATAAAATAATATTTTCTTTTTTGCATTAATTTTATTGCGCATTTTCACTGCAAATTCCATATGTAAACTTAACTACAATTCGCAGCATGACAAGCTTAAATGGTAAAAAAATTAATTATACCGCTGTCCATTAAAATCTCAACTAAAGCCACTTAAAAGCACTTCTCGCACAAAACGACTCAACCAAACAATCATTAGACGCGTTTGAGACTCAATAACACAAACTATTTAGAAATTGACATTATATACTTAGCGTTAGAGATAATATACGCAGAAAAAGCATAGACAAAATAAAACAACAATAACAAAAGCAACAAGAATAAACAAAAACCAAAATAATGCAAAGAATTCATTACTTAAGCAGCAACCAAAAGTGTCAGCTAACAATAAAATAAGCAAAATGAAAGAAAAAAGTGAAAAAACAAAAAAAGAAAAACAATAGGAAAACAAAAACAGCAACAATATTGACGGGAAAACCCTACAGCTATGCGCGTTTGTGGGAAACGCTAACAAAACGTCGCACGCGCAATGCCAAACGAAATAAAAAGAGAAACAAAAAGTTCAAAAAGCAAGAAAAATGAGCAAAGGCGCACAGATCAGCACTAAAAAGAGAAAAAAGGATGAAAAGGCGCTGCAAAGCAATGGTGATAGCCACAGAAAAATGCTGGAGAGAAGGCAAGTGATTATCCACAAAATAGTTTTGCAAGTATCTGGTTGTTTTTGTTGTTGTTGTCGGTACAGTGTAGATTGCATTTTGCGCTATGCTAAATTGAAAAACTATCACCCAAAAACTTAGCACCGCAAATGCGCAAAACGTGAAACGAGGAGTTGAGAAAGCCGACAAGTTTTGCGAGTTTTTCTTACGGCTTAACGCCATTTGTTGCATACTTTATGGCGCGTTGAAAGGGCGGACGCGCAATGCAGCGAGCAAAGTCAAATAAGCCAAGGCAAGGCAAGGGAAGGAAAGGGAAGACAAAGCAAGCATGAAAAGGAAAGAGAAGACAAGGCACGACAAGACAAGGGAAGACAAGGCAAAGCAAGGAAAGGCAAGAGAAGGCAAGGCAAGGCAAGGGAAGGGAAGGCAAGGCAATGACTTTCAGTTCAGCAAATAAGCAGAGGTTACACAAAGTCATTAGGGCAGTATAAAAAGGGAATAAGGAAAAAAGAAAAAAGAGCAAAACAATAACAATAACAACAGCAAGAACAATAAGCAGCAGAAGCAAAACAAGCTACAGCCAAAGAAGTGTAAAAAAGCAACAAACTACATACATACAATAAAAAACGGATAAGAGTGCTTAAGCCACAAAAAATAAAATGACAAATGCAAATTTTCAACGATAACTACAAAATAATAAGCGCTTTTTTAGCCGCTCATGAAAGCTTTTCGACCACTAGAATGTGCAATAAAGACAAAAAAACAATACGAAAAAAAAAAACAGAAAACAGAAAACAAAAAAAAAAAAACAGAAAAAACACAACCCAGAAAAAAAACACAAAACTGAAAACAAAAGCAAGGAAAAGCAAAACAAATTATAGCAAAACTGGGATTTGGTTGTGACAGCGAATTTTAAACCAGCCAATCAGTGTGAGATTAGCGCACTAGCTTTGTGGCTAATGCGTTGAAAAAATGCTGTATACAAATTTAATTGCATACAGAACTACATTCGTGCATAAGAAATATGCATAATGCAACATTTTAAGTACTTTTGTTGCGTGATTAAAAATAAAATAGTTTCATTGATACTGTGAAAAAGCCTTGCAGTGAAACAGTAACAATGAGACTCCGAAAGCATCGAGCAAGAAAAAGCGAGCGGCAAAAAGGAGGCATGGCTAGTAGGCCGGGGCGATTTTTATGCAGGAAAATTAATCGCTGTCGTGCCATCGAAATTGGGATTCCACTCATTTTTCTAAGTTGAAAACTCTTACACGAAATTTGTCTATAATTAAATTTAATGTTCCGGAATTTTATTTTTATGAATCAAGAGGATTTTGAAAAATCAAAAATGGACAAAAGTCGCCAAAAAATTAACCATATATACATCAAAATCAACCAAAA
This sequence comes from Urophora cardui, assembly GCA_960531455.1. Taxonomy (NCBI): domain Eukaryota; kingdom Metazoa; phylum Arthropoda; class Insecta; order Diptera; family Tephritidae; genus Urophora; species Urophora cardui. The sequence goes on along the minus strand of OY482670.1, from coordinate 145,302,657 downwards.
TATAATGCTGAATCTAAATATGGTATCAGAATTAAAATCGGATGATTCGTTTTTGAGATATAACCTGAGTTGCGATTTGAAGGCTGAATGCTCAAAATCACGTATTTTCGCTGTTATCTCTTGCTGTGTAAATTATAATATATGTATGTATATTAAATTTTCTTGCAAACTACTTAAAGTAAACTGAACATAATAACAATATTTTAAAATTTGAATTTATCTTCTCTTTTTTAGCCCAAAAACATGGTATGGGATCTTTATGTTATAGTCATCCGATATCGATGATTTTCGCTGACAGCGCTGTGTGTATAATAAATGCTCCAAATAAAAAAAATTCAGAATTTTAGCTGATTGAAGAAATTAACCTCAAAACGTAGACTAATGCTGTTTGCAATTTTTTTTTGTTGTGGAAGAGTTTTCTATGCAGAAACGTGCGAGGAATCCGAATTTCGATGGCACCATATAGGTTAGTAAATCGCCTCGGCCTAATGGGTAGTACTGTGGGGCAGTCAAGGTTGGCAGGCCGTATTTTTGGAATATTTTTTTTTCTGTTTAAATTTAGGTACTTAATAAGTAATTTTTGCTTATTTCCACTTATTACTTACAGCATTAAGAGTAATGTCAACTTTTTCCTGCCCACAGTGTCATGTTCACTTTTTGCTGCTGATATTTTTTTGTTCAACTCTATTTAATGTCCCTGTTTGAAAAGTATCACTTTCATTGATTCCAAAAGTGCTCGCAGAATAATCTTTCTTTCTCTATTTAATTTGATACTATTTATTATTATTTACTATAATCGAAATTTTAATTTAATAAATTGAAAATATTTGAACTGCTGGCAACCCTTACTTTCTTAATGGCCCTTGTACCGTATTAAACATTCCAACGAGCCTGTCTTCGATTTAAGGAAACCGTTTTTGAAATTTTAGTTCAACAATAAGTGAAAATAATAAGACTTTAATAAATAAATTTAATAAAACGAACATGTGGCAACTCCACTTAAAAATACTTTCCTCAGTTTTATAAAATGTGTAATAGTATTGCCTTCTTAAAAGTATTTTTCTTGCTTATTCATTATTATTCGATCGGCATTGCGTTATTCTATACATTTTCGACTTAGCTTAGATATAATTCTCAAACAAGTGGCAACCCTTCAAAAGTATATAAATCTTCAACATAAGTCCCACTTAAACCTCTTTAAGTTTAAACCTCTATTGGAATATTAAATTTTTTTTCTCCATTTCAGCCTAAAATTTTTCGAAAAGCTGGCAACACTTCTCGAAAATTATTTTTGTGTTATCAAAACGTTGTATTAGAGCTATTAGAAGTCCCAAAAAAGCTAAATTTGGTATTTCTTTGCCACCCAAACCACTGTACACTCCGCTCTTTCCAGCACTAATTTATTCTACTTTTACTTCAATTAAAAGCATTTAACTAAGTAAAAATTCCGATAACGTGATTGCAAGAAATAATTTTAAATTAAAAACCATTTAATTACCTTGAAAGCGTAATTTTAGATAAAGTCGATTGCATACACGGATACATAAACAACTAAGTAGAGTAGAAAAGAATGTTGCACATTAAACCAACTTGCAACTAGTACCCGTTATGTGAGATTCTAGGTCATTAGATAGACTGCGCCATTTTGCAATGACAGCTGTGCGCTCGAAAAGGATAGCAGTAAATGTTAGATGCGCTAGTCGCTAAAGGCAACACAAACAAATGTCAGGAAAGGCAAACGCAGACAACATTTATTTTTGTTGCATGTTTTTGTTGCTTTGCTGCGCATTTTACTTGAGACTATTTTATTGCAGCAGCAGCAAATGGCTTTGGTAATTAAAGTTTAATTAGGAAATGCGAAAAATTACGCAAAACGCAACGCGAATAAGCAGGGCAGAAGCAAATGCTTTGGAAAAGAAGGTTAAATAAAATTGAGAATATAACAGTTTTTGGCACGCCAAACAATAGATTAATTGTTTTTTTTTAGTATACATTTAGGCGTTATCAAGTGATTAACTCGTTTTAATGAATATGAGCGAAGCCAATTATATCACCAATGCTTTAGCGACATTCAATCGTTGTTTCATGCCTAAAAGTATGCAGCAATTTTAGCAGCAAGCTCGAAAAAGGGTTGCCACCTAATTAAAAAAGCATCTTTATATGTATATATATACTACGGGAAGGATTTTTTCATTTTATATCGATTTTCGAAAATGATTTGTCGAATGTAATAGCTTGACTTGCAGATGGTCAGGAAGGCTTAGTTTTTTCAAAAATTAAATTTTCCGGTACAGTTTGATTTTTATATACAGTATAGTTTTGTCATATAAAACGGCTTGACCTGAAAATTAGTAATTTATTCTAATTTTTAGCAAAAAAGGTTGCCACCTGATTTTTAAACTTCTTAGTGTGATAAGAGAGGGTATATGGACAATACAATTTAATTTAAAAAGGGGGTTGCCACCTGTTTAAAGAATTTGCTTGAGATTTTTTGACTAAAGCAAGAAGCGGGAAGGGGAAAGTAAGTGGGACGGAAATGGCGAAGGAAAAGGAAACGGAAGAGGAAAGAGTACGTATAATAAAAATGATAAAGGGTAAAAGGAAGTGCAAATAAAAGGGGAAGAGGAAGAGAAAGAGAAAGAGAAAGAGAAAGAGAAAGAGAAAGAGAAAGAGAAAGAGAAAGAGAAAGAGAAAGAGAAAGAGAAAGAGAAAGAGAAAGATAAAGATAAAGAGAAAGAGAAAGAGAAAGAGAAAGAGAAAGAGAAAGAGAAAGAGAAAGAGAAAGAGAAAGAGAAAGAAACCAGGAGGATTTTGGAGGATGGTAGAGGCTTAAAAAGCTTTATAGTGCATAGCACGAAATTTATTTAATTCAATTATAGAAAATTATTCGACATAAAATTTTACTATATGTCCCCTCTGACAAAAAGTGCAATATTCTGCAATTTTTAAAGGCAAGTCTCTTAGTCAAGTATTAAAATATTTTGTATTAGATTGACAGACAAAAAATAGAATAACAACTTACGCGGAACCGGGAGGAAGCTTTCTTGAAATTTTTTAAATTTCAAATGCCAATAAAAAAAATTGTCAAATTTGGCAGAATGTTTTTGAAGTTTTACTATAAATATGAGTCTTTCCACCCTCAAATTGTCGGACAGTGTAAACGAAAGCGACAGCATCGCGAGGTAGGGTTTACTAGTAAACTTTAATTTAATATGATAACAGACTCTTCCATCACTTTGTCGAAAAGTTTAACATATGTGACTTATTTATTACATAAATTTTTGATTTATGTTTGTCTACTTTATTGCATATATTTATGTGCATATTAGCATGCGTAGCAAGGTGATTGTCCTCGGTGTTTAGTTATATTGCCATAATCAAAATGAATTAAGCTTCAGCATATAACGTAGGCAAGCGAAAACAACAAATAATTGGAAAATGAAGCTCATAATAATTATCATAAATAACTATTCTAATAATAATTGAGAGCAAAGCACACATAGAAATGCATGATGGCATGGATAGTAATGGCAAGTATGGCGAAATTTGAGCAATCTACCCACATATGTGTGTACATATGTATATTAACCCACGCAGGCCCACAAGGCATTTTCTCGCAAACATACAGACACTACATACACTATATACATACATATGTAAGCATGTAATGAAAGCACCCGTGGCAGCTGCAAATTGCCACACATAAATAATAAATCTGTATCAATTAACTCAATACTATGTGTAGACGCGCGAATATGCGGCAGGTTTTGCAGGTATTTTATGGCTGCACTTAAGATGTGGTTCGCAGTTGCATACTTATGAGCAAACAATTGGATTTAATGTAATCACGTTCGTAGCTTAACGCATGTTCATGTTCACATTTCTGAGCTTTAGATGCCAAGATGGATTAGAAAAGTGTGCAAGAAGATAAAAGTTAAAAGCTAAAAGTTAGAAGCTAGCTACTTCGGCTTCTCCTTCTTTATTTTTCCTTGTTGGTTGGCTAGAGTGGGGACTCCCACCGAATTCAATTAGCGCCGAAGCGCCGTTTTGATACGACGACTCGTGACTAAAAACCAGAAGAAAATATTAAAGTAGAATATAAATTCGGAAGCAGTACAAGTTCTACGCCCTATATTCATCCAGTTGAGTTTAGTTATCTAACAAGTCCCTCAGGCCTAACATCCTTGAGTTCCGAGAGGTTGTCGCGTAAAGCCTTGAGCAGAAATTTCATTCTGTCTTGGCAGTGCGAAGGCGACTCGCATAGCAGGTGCTGCACCGTCTCCTCCACTTCAGAGAGATTACAGCTGCGGCCTAGAGTATTATAATCCAATCCCAATCAGTCCGCGTGGGTACGAGTAACACAATGCCATGCGAACACCACAGTTAAGCGGAAAGTGTCCACCCAGTATATCTTAAGAATGACTAAGGATCGTATCTCGTTGCATAAAGCCACTAACTTCGGCAGACCCTGCAGGTTTGCAACCGTTTCCATCTTGTTTATCCTCCTCAAACCAGGGCCGCGATAGACAGCGCTTGATGAAACCCAGGGGCGCGCAAGAACCTCCTCTGCCTCTGCGATATCGAGAGCCGAGCCTTGCTGGCCTAACCCATCAGCCATTACGTTTCATTGAATGCCGCGCTGCTCAGGCACCAAAATCAGAGAAACGCTAAGTCCACTTACTAAGTCCATGGGCCTGACCAGGCTTGATGATACCGCTACAGATCCCAGAGCCTTCGGAGGCGTTATTTTCCCTACTTTTTATTCAACTTTTTGCCTCATCTTTCTGTTGCTAATTTTTCGGTATGCCACAGCTCGCTCTTTTCAACCAATTCTTATACTCCTTAATTTTTTCATCTTCCTCCTCTTCTTCTTCTTCTTCTTCTTCTTCTTCTTCTTCTTCTTCTCCTCCTTCTTCATCATCCCCTTCTTAGTACTCTCCTACTACTTATTATTATTATTATTTTTCTCCTTCTTCTTATTGTTCTTATTTTATCTTGTGTTCTTCTTTGCTTTTTATTCTACCTCCTCTTCTTCTCCTTCTTTTTCTTCTTCTTCATATTCTCCTTCTTAATCATCCTATTATTAGTAATCTCCTTCTTCTTCTTCTTCTTCTTCTTCTTCTTCTTCTTCTTCTTATTATTATTATTATTATTATTATTATTATTATTATTATTATTATTATTATTATTATTATTATTATTATTATTATTATTATTATTATTATTATTATTATTATTATTATTATTATTATTATTATTATTATTATTATTATTATTATTATTATTATTATTATTATTATTATTATTATTATTATTATTATTATTATTATTATTATTATTATTATTATTATTATTATTATTATTATTATTATTATTATTATTATTATTATTATTATTATTATTATTATTATTATTATTATTATTATTATTATTATTATTATTATTATTATTATTATTATTATTATTATTATTATTATTATTATTATTATTATTATTATTATTATTATTATTATTATTATTATTATTATTATTATTATTATTATTATTATTATTATTATTATTATTATTATTATTATTATTATTATTATTATTATTATTATTATTATTATTATTATTATTATTATTATTATTATTATTATTATTATTATTATTATTATTATTATTATTATTATTATTATTATTATTATTATTATTATTATTATTATTATTATTATTATTATTATTATTATTATTATTATTATTATTATTATTATTATTATTATTATTATTATTATTATTATTATTATTATTATTATTATTATTATTATTATTATTATTATTATTATTATTATTATTATTATTATTATTATTATTATTATTATTATTATTATTATTATTATTATTATTATTATTATTATTATTATTATTATTATTATTATTATTATTATTATTATTATTATTATTATTATTATTATTATTATTATTATTATTATTATTATTATTATTATTATTATTATTATTATTATTATTATTATTATTATTATTATTATTATTATTATTATTATTATTATTATTATTATTATTATTATTATTATTATTATTATTATTATTATTATTATTATTATTATTATTATTATTATTATTATTATTATTATTATTATTATTATTATTATTATTATTATTATTATTATTATTATTATTATTATTATTATTATTATTATTATTATTATTATTATTATTATTATTATTATTATTATTATTATTATTATTATTATTATTATTATTATTATTATTATTATTATTATTATTATTATTATTATTATTATTATTATTATTATTATTATTATTATTATTATTATTATTATTATTATTATTATTATTATTATTATTATTATTATTATTATTATTATTATTATTATTATTATTATTATTATTATTATTATTATTATTATTATTATTATTATTATTATTATTATTATTATTATTATTATTATTATTATTATTATTATTATTATTATTATTATTATTATTATTATTATTATTATTATTATTATTATTATTATTATTATTATTATTATTATTATTATTATTATTATTATTATTATTATTGTTATTATTATTATTGTTGTTGTTGTTGTTGTTGTTGTTGTTATTATTATTATTATTATTATTATTATTATTATTATTATTATTATTATTATTATTATTATTATTATTATTATTATTATTATTATTATTATTATTATTATTATTATTATTATTATTATTATTATTATTATTATTATTATTATTATTATTATTATTATTATTATTATTATTATTATTATTATTATTATTATTATTATTATTTTCCTTCTTCTTCTTCTTATTTTCCTTCTTTTCTTCTTATTATTCCTCTTCTTCTTCTTCTTCTTATCCGTTCGCTTTACTCTTCATTATCTTCTTCTTCTTTATACATATGTATATACCTCCTTCTGCATCTTTCTCTTATCTTCCGTCCGATCTTTCTCCTATATTTTCTTACAATAAGTACTTCGTCCACTTCTTCATCTCATCCTTATTCCTTTTCTTTTTCCTGTTCTTCCCTGTTTTTTCCACTTTTGCTTGTTCTCATTTCTCTAATATTTCTCCTTCTTAGCACTGTCCATCTTTTTCCATTTCTTGTTAATTCTCTTCCACCTTATTCAGTGGCATACATCATTTCAACTCTCTTCAATCATCTTTTTCACCTTTTGCTTCAATTACTTTCATTTCCTGATTCTCATATCTTGCTGCTAAATGGAAGCCTATTTCAAAATGCCATCAAGCGACAACAACAGCAAAATAAATGCATCAACAACAACAACAGCAACGACAACTTAATGGGCCAAGTATCCATTAAGGCAATCATCATCACTCTCGTGTGGCTGCTGAGCCGTGCAAAGCTTTTGCCATTCGCGGCGCAAAGTCTAACAATTTTGTACTGGTGACTACGCGCTCGTTTTTTTTTGCAAATTCATTCGCTTTTTTTCTTCAAATTGCTACACAAGTCGTTGTTGCTTCCTGCCGTGTTTATTTCTAAACGTATGTCAGAGGCTTAGTTAGCGTGGAAACTGCAAATTCCCAATATCCCACTTGTGTGCATGCATATGTACATACATATGTACATTATGATATTCCAATACACACTTATTGATCGCTATTTGCTGTCGCTTTGAATCGAATGTTACGTATACGCCATGGCCGACAAATTATCTCCACATCCATACACCAACCAACACAAACCAACCACACCAGCGACGCGACATCAACATAGGTACACCAGCAAACATGTGCACGCATGCGGTGATGGCAAATCGTTCTTGGCGCACTTATTGGCAACTCAATTTTCTCTTCAGCTGCCATTTTTTTCCACCTTTTCCACTTTTATACACACTACAGCGCTGCTTGCAGTCTGGCCTTCTTCATATCGCCGTCGCTATAAAATATCGCACTGTGTCAAATGGCTACGCCAGCGCATCCAGCTCACTTCCTCACTATCAACACTGTTGCCATCACCATTTCCCATTGCAGTCGTATTTTTTGAACCAACTCAGAGTTCGCCTTGTCAATTTAGTTGATTCAATGCTTTGTTGGCCACTTGCAATTGGTGGCGCTGTGTGTCCTCTGCACGTGCTGCCCTACAATTCAACGGCGCGGCGGCGTAATGCATGTAGCCCTACGCCGTGCATCGCGCTGTCTTGCTAATAATTTGTACCTTTCCCTTTGCGCTACCTTCGTTACGGAATGAACTATTGGCCTTTCTGGTACACATATGACCACACCCAGACTTCTTTCGCAACCATTTTGCGCTTTCTTCCGTGATGCCTGTTTGTTTGTTTGGTTCCCGCCAATTGTCGATTGCCTCTTGTTCGACCTCTTGTGAGCTGCATTTTGTCGCACAGCCTGCTGTTGTTGCTGTTGCTGCTGCTGCTGTGGCGATATATTTGCTCTTTACAATTCAACTGTGTAATTGCTTGGTGGTGGTGTGTGCTTGCTGAGTTTATATTTGTTTGATTTTTGTTGCATACTTGTGGGGTATTTCTTAAAATTCTTGTTGCATACTTGGGGGGGTATTTCTCTTCATTTTTGTTGCATACTTAGGGGGTTATTTACATTTAATTTTTACTTGCATACTTAAAGGCGCATTTATTTCAATTTTTACTTGCATACTTATGGGCTTATATTTACTGCTTTAGTTCAATTATTATTACATTTATAAAATCATTTAAATACTTATAAAATATGTAATCTCCATAAATTCCCGCCTAGAGATAGGCAAGCAATATTTGCGGTCTATTGCACAAATTAGAGTGACGGCAATCTCTTCAACAACTCCACAAAGACCACACACGTTAATTTTCATAAGCAAACAGAAATCATTGGACGTACATATGTTTGTATTTAGCATTAGCAACATTTACATAAGCCAAAAATAATAAAACCAGCGCAACCGCAAACAAGACAATGCCGTCGTACGCCGCGGCATCACAATGAATGAGCTCTCAACTTTTTTTACATGAGAACAAAAACAATAGCTTAATCATCAACTGGCATACAAACAAGCATGCAGTTTGCCTACGGAATGACACATAACTGTAATTATATAACCAAAATGTTTGAAATAAAGCAACAACAAAACAGCAGCAACCACTGAAACAAGAGTTAGAGCAAGGCTATGGGGCTTAAGTGAATGTGCATTTGCTTTTGGTAAACAATTTGGCAGCAACCGCAATAAGTATTGTTTACAAATATGCACGCAGCTCAAATATATTTGGCAAAACCAGCAGCGCATACGCTGCACAAACTCGAATTGTTGCCTGTCGCACTAATCAATATTAATCGAATTTGTGATTCCATTATTTAGGGTAAAAAAAAGATTTTTAATCCAAATTGGGCTTCTTAGCCTATAAGGTAATCAATATCAGCAATAAAATTTCGGATCAGGACTTCAAGCCTGGAAAAATTCCAGGAAGAATAATAAAAGGAACTGTACGAATTTGAAAAGAAAATATCTTAAAAATGGGTGTGGCAAACTACCAAAAACTCTTAAGCAAGCTGTCCAAGCTGTCTACCGAGACTTCCACCTTCGCATCATATCACCCTTTGTTCGTGGTGTTGGTCTTACAAAGAGGCTTTCCAGTTTCTCTACAAACTGCAGAAAATCACAAACACCAGGGGCGGAATATTCTTTGCTTACGCCAATTAGCTCTTCGAAATCGTTGTCAGGGTTGCCAACTTTTTGGGCATATGTACATCAACCAAATTAATTGCTAGACATAGAGGGATCACTGAAACTCTTGCGAATTTAGGTATCGAACCAGTGTCTCTGGTAGGCGAAATGCTAACGGGCAGGAGAGTACATGCAGACCTAGCCGGAAATTCTATAAACCAACTCGTTCAAAGAGAAATGCCGCAGGGTGGGGTTTTCGCCCCCCTTCTATGGGCTGCGGCAATAAACCGATTGCTGGCGGCCATGGAAGTGGTGGGGCTAAAAAGCATGTGTGGACGATCTTGCTGTGTTAGTGAGTGGGAAAATTCCACAGACGCTCTTTGACAGCATGCAGTCCAAATTGCAACTACTAGAAAGCTGGACCAAAGACAACGGTCTTCGGGTAAACACAGCCAAAACAGAACTCATGCTGTTAACATGGAAATATAAAATTCCAGTGTAGAAACTGCCGGCGTTAGAAGGCATTACCCTCACGCTAAGTGAGTCGGCCAAGTATCTGGGAGTTATTCTTGACAGGAGGCTCAACTGGAGAGAAAATGTCGAGGAGTGCTCCAAAAACGCTATGACTGTCTTTTACTGCTGTAAGGCAGCTGCAGGAAGAAGCTGGTTGCTGACACCAAAAGTCACAATGTGCCTTTACACCGCAATGGTGAGACCAATTCTACTATATGGAGTGGTGGTCCGGTGGACAGGCCTGAGTACGAAAACGAACACTCAACTATTTCCAAGGCTGCAGAGAAGTGCACTTATATGCGCAAGTGGGCGCTGCGCTGCGCTTCCTCAAAGGTACTAGATGCCATTTTTAACATATCTACTACGGATAGATCTCAGTGGTAGGCTATTTGCGGCATGTATGGTAATGCGCCTAAGGGAGCTGTCCGAATGGAAGGTAATGCAGCAGGGTCATAACTCCATACTCAGGGACATTCCAAATCAACAATCGAATTATCGCTTAACGAAAAACTTTTTGAAAAGGAATTAGGAAATAGTGATTCCAGATAGGAACTAGGTATTGTGCCAGGGATCCACCGATACCGAATAATGCCATCCACCTCTACACCGATGCACATAGGTAGATTTTCCAGTTTTATGCGGCCAAAAATATTTTATTGTCTACATCTATTCCAAATTGCTTGTTTAATGCAAAATTTTAATAATTTGTGTTAAAAGTCCATTTTATTGAAAAATATATACAGTGACTCAAAAAAAACTCATACGCCAGAGTTTTTAAATTTATTTCAAAGAGTTCTGTCGAAAATTTTACTTTCTTATTTTAGTTTAAAAATATAGACAATTTTTCAATAAAAATCGTTTTAAGCAGGATTCCTAAGCTTATGGAAATAATCCGAAAAATTGTAGAAATTTCTAAAAGTGGTTTAAAAATTTCAAATTGAGGCCAGAATTTATAGAAGATTTTGAGGAGGTTTCTAAGTGTATCGTTATGTAGCCAAGCAATTTTAGTCTAAAAAGTGCAAATCTCAATGCTGTGAAAAATTCCGTCGAGTTTAGAAATTTTTTCTGTAGGGTGTTTGCCTTATATGTACGTGAGACCGTTCCAAATTAAATTTCCGAAAAGCCAATGAAAATTTTCAAAAAGGTGAATGTTGCATATTATTGTATTAAAATTGAATGAGCTGCAAAATTGCATACTCAAAACTCTTCTAAAAATGTAGCTTTAGGATTCTTAGCCCCTTTTTATGATAAGTATTTCCTTGACTTTGAAAAATTGGAAATACTAAAAATACGAAAGCAGGTAATTTTCCATATAGGCCAATTTTTCATCCATTGCTGATAATTTCTGGCTTTGCATTTTTTCGTAGAGAAATTGACGGGTAACTTATTCTTTCCAGATGAACCAGGAGAATCTTCGATGAAAATGGAAAAAAAAAATTGTTTGAACATTTTTCGATGTATATTTTTTTACCCCAGCCGCACCTGTCCGCAGCTGATTTTTATCAGAACCATAAGAAAAGACTACCCACTATGGATGGATCTAAGAGTTGTTCTTCAAAGAAGCAAATGACAGTTGGCAAGGTCTGGGTAGGTACATGCAGCCATACTAGGCTATTGTGACCTCACTGGAATGCGAGGCGGAGAAAGAGTCTACTCACACTCGAAAGGTGCGAGTTTTCACTAATGACAGGGCTAATAACAGACCGTATAATCCTTGGAAAGCATATAGAAAGGAGGAATGCTCCATATTACGATCACTGTAGGGCTTGTGAATACGAAGAGGAGCCTCAAACTGTAAAAAACTTGCTGTGCGATTGTCCAGCACTAGATAGGCGACTGAAGGATTTAGGAGGCTACCAATTTAGAGAGCTATAGGATTTATTTATAATGGAATTTTAAGAAAATCCTAAGATTTGTGGGGGAGGGGGCGAACTTTGAATCCACGTGGTATCACCATGGAACCTTTAGGACCTAAGTGTGCTAAATAGAAACTGGCAGCCACTGCAACTCAACCTAACCTAACCAAATTACATTCAAACTGGCTACACGAATATTCCAGAGCGTGTTATAGTCGCACAATTTCCGTTTTAAGCTAAACATCAGCCAATCATGCATATATATTACGAACTTTTATTATAATTTTTTCTAATATTTTTTTTCACTAACGCTTCCTGTTTATTGCTTCCATGGTATCATGCCCCAGTCCAGTCATATTAAACTTTCACACCACGAATAATCAGCAGGCTGTCACTGCTTATCAGCCAATAGCATTATTTATTGTCATTAAAACTTTTGCTGTTGTGATTTTTAGCTTTGTGTATCGGACAGCATGCAAAATAATCAAAATTTCATTTAAAATATATATATACAAACAAATTCGCAAGCCAATTGACAATGTGTGGACGAACGTAAATTTTAAAATTTTTGCTTAAAATGTAAACATACGTAATGTACTACATTACATACATACATACCAGTGGCGGACCCAGCATAAATTGTCTGGGCAAGCCTATGTGTGAAGCATAACCATTAGTCATTTATGTAATTTTCTTTGCTGTATTATCTAGAAGTCTGATTGCGTTCCGTTATTGAATTTGATTTAGAGCTCTCGCTTTTTTTTTTTAACATTTTCGAGTAGCACGAATAAATGCTTTTCAAATTCTCGAACACTCCTTTGTTTGCTTATTACCCGTATGTTTGTACGGGCATTCGAACAATTCGGGTATTTGAAGTTTGTGTTTTCTCTTTTATTTTTTTTTTTTTTGTTGTCTTCATATGTATTTTTTTATCTTTGTTTTCCTGATACACATTTTTTTGTTTGTACAATCAGAGAAAAGGAATTAAAAATAAAATTTTTATTTTTATAATGCCCGATATAAACCAAGTCATTTTTATTTTAAAAATGAAAAATTTTTAAATTACAAATTGAATTTTTGAAATTAAAATATATTTAGGATTTAAAAAGAAACATGTTTAAATTAAAAATGAAAATTAATGGAATAAAAACGAAAGTTTTTGATTCAAAATCTCATAGCGCTTAAAATAAAAATAAATATTTTTAAACTTCAGATATTTTTTCTTGATAGATATAAAAACGTGTTTAAAAATAATTTAAATACAATACATTTTTAAATTTAAAAATCTTTATTTTTATTTTAAGCACTATGAGATTTTGAACCAAAAACTTTCGCTTTTATTCCATTAATTTTAATTTTTAATTTAAAAATTTTTATTTTTATATCCTAAACACATTTAATTTAAAAAATTTTATTTTTTAAATAAAAATGACAGTTTAAAACGTGCACTATAAAAATAAAAATTTTATTTTTGATTCCTTTCCTCTGAGTATAAGCTCGAATGTTGGTACGGTAATTTGAACAACGGGCTTCAAACAAACACGATCTGTTCGAATTGCTCGATACCCGGGTATCTAGAGCTCTACTTTGATTATATTCGGTTTGCATATTTGGTTTGTTGTTTATATTCATAACATATGAAACTGAATGTATTGCATTAAATCGAGAAAATGAGGATGATAAAGAATTTTTAAGTTTTTATATACAATGAATATTATGAAGATATGTAGGTACCTACATATGTTTTTGACTTTTGGTATTTTAGCTGTAGCTACTTTAAGTCAGCATATCAACAAGTCTGGCTAAGTCGAAAGTAAATTCAAGTTTTTTACCACCAGAATTATCTACAAAAGCAGAGGAGAAATTATTAGAATAAATTGGAAAGAACTCAATTGAATTGATTGATGACGCCAAACTTATAGGGAAATCTCACACGAAGGCGCAGAGGTATTTTTAGTTTCCTTATACCGACGAAAATTTTAGTAGTAGCCACTTGCTACACTTTGCTTATTATCTAATATCTAAAAAAATGGGTGCTTTAGTGTTTGAAAAACTGAGGTCCAATTACCAAAAGTCGTGAAATTTTATTTGATTTTGATTTCCGTCGCTTTTTAAAATTATCTTGATATTTTGCCAATAGTCGCCAAATATCACAATCAACGCTTTTATAATCTGGTATTTGGTACATGCACATGTAAGAAATTACGTGCACATCTACATGCCCATGTAAGAAATTACGTGCATAAGTATGTATGTACATGCAAACGAAAATCAAATCAAATATGCATATGGCTGTGAATACTGAATGCCGAAGCCAGCTTCACATTCGCATACAAATTTAATGTGAAAAATAAAAAAAGTGCTTTGCTAGTTTTTTTTTCAATTTAAGTCTGAAAATAAGCAATTGATTTCTCCTTAGAGAAAGCGAGAAAACAAGCTATGTTATTTGTTTTGAAAGCCAGGTAAAAGCCAATGTGTGGAAACGTTAAGGCATGCTAACTGTGCTGTGATTGGCTGTGCAAACAAAATACACATTGTGAGGTCAAAGAACGTAAATCTATTTACGTTCTTTGGTGAGGTGGATTGGTGGTGTATTTGCGCTATTTTCTTAGAATACTTTTAGGCACCGTATGTTACAGTGGGGGCTATATTATTGAGAACTTAAATAGTAAACACATTTAAAACGTAAAATAACCAGATTTTAAAGAAATTCGTAAAATGAAATGAACGAAAATATGTACGCAAGCCGGACTTCTCGGCTTGTATGAAGCGCCCGCCTCTGATACATACATATTTATAATAATTGATGCAATCATGATGGTACATATACATATTTGTATTTACAAACATAAAATAGTGAACGCGTAACCCGCCTACATCTGCATATGCAAATATAACCACCAATTAAATTGACATTTGTATTCGTACTGTTCAATTATGAATCTCCACCGAAATTAATCGATTAACCTCCGCGGGTCATCCGTTCGATAGAGACACATAGACAGATAAACAGGCAAATACCCTGCAGGAAACTCAATAACTAGTGAGCAAAATTTCTAGTTCCCAACTAGCGAAAAGGTGTCAAAAAGGAACTAGCTCCATTGTAGTTAGACTCAAACCAGTTCAGCAGGAGTGAATTGAGTCACCGTTATAAGACACACTTTCATTTGTATGCAATCGGGTTTGCATATTTCTACAATTCTCAGATTGTTAGTGAAGCATATTGTATAAAGAATACAATTTGCATCTTCAATTAATGAAATGAAATGCTCGCCTAATTATGATTTTCCCTCAGTCTTATTTTTTATTTTTTTTCTTTTATTTTATTACTTTTTAAATATTTTTTTTTTTACATTTTTATTTAATAAATAAATTTAAAAAAAAAAAAAAAATTATCATCATCCTCGACACCGACCGGGCTCGCCAGATTGATTGTCACACGCGTTAGCCAGTCGGCCATCGCGCCACTTCAATGAATTGTGTCAAATGCTGCACTTAAGCGGCAGATGTAAAACTGTAGAATTTGTAGGTACTTGTAGCTAGTTCAGAACTATCGAAATTGTGCCAATAAACGAACTAATGTAAACTGTAGAATTTAATACTACTTCAGAACTATCGAAAATGTAGTGCAGAGAGTGACAAATGACACCGCCTAGGACATCGCCGTGTTAAATTCGACAGTTGATAACATGCAAAAGAGATTTAGCTAGCACTAGTAGTGTCGAAAAATGCACTAGAAGCGACCTAGTTCGGAACTAGAGATTTTCCCTGCAGGGTAGACAGTCACGCCTGCATTTGTATTTGGTTTTGCCTAAATTGCGTGTGGTACTTATTGTTTGTGTTAAGCGGAAATTTCTAGTCTACTGGAGACGCAATTTCAAACTGATTATCCTAATTAGTTAATGCAGCATTTAGCAATTAGTTTTTGGTATTTTTTTTTTTTTGCATTGGGATATTACATACATAAATTTATATGAACAGCAGAATATCTATGAGTGTTATAATTTGATAAGAAAAGGCAGACAGTGATACTGTTACGTGGGGAACTGGAATATTATTGTGAACCAAGCTGCACATCAACGCTACGAGGCTTGTTTGATAAGTTCGTGATATTTTGAGCTTGGAAAGCAGGCAATGCTTGATAAATACTATAGAAACTCTGCTCTATCATTGTAAAAAGTGGTTTAATGAATTCCGTTGTGGTCGTACTAGCAGAAGTGAGCCGATCGTTCAGGTCGCCCAAAAGTATAAGTCACATTAGAAATCGTCGATAAAATGCATGGAATAATATTGGACGATCGGAGAATGAAAGTGCGTGAAATCGCTGAGACCACAGGCATCTTAACTGAGCAAATACATCGCATCTTAAATGAATATTTAGACATGAAAAGGCTATCCACGCGATGTGTGCACTCAATAATAAGCGTAATCGTGTGACAACTTCAAAGGAGTGTAATGACCTTGTTCAGCCGCAATTCGAACGAATTTTTGCGCCATTTTTTTTACCGTAAATGAAACTTGCACCCATCACAGAACACCAGAAACCAAACAACAATCAAAATAGTGGGTTTCTCCGGGTAAACGTGCATTAAAAAAGGCCAAAGTGGTTCTGTCGACCAAGAAGGTTATGGCCACAGTTTTTTGGTATGTACGGGGTGTCATTCATATCGAATACACTGGATCACAAAATGAAATTTGTTTCCTGCACTTTGGATGTGACTATCCTATCTATATGTAAAATCGGTCGCTGATTCCAAAAATCAGGTTCATTTTTAATTCTATGGGAAAGTTTTTGAGATATCGGCAATTTACCGTTATTTGGCCAATGGCTCCACCTAATCCTGTATATCTTTAACGCAGAGAGATATCTTCTTTAGGGTAACACCAAACGAAAGAGAATTAAATTTAATTTTCATGGCTCCTATAACATTTTTATCTAACTCTTATAGTTTCTGAAATATTGACGATTCAATTTGAAATTTTTCGATTTTTTACGATTTCTTGAAGAAAAAATTCACTTTGTCAGGCAATATCTTTAAAACCATGTTTTTACCTTTAGTTTTACTCCTTTACGTGAAGCTCTATTCTATTGGCGATCAAGCGAATACAGCCAAGTCGCGAAATGCCTCTGCACCGGTATATCCTGTGCATGTTATCGTTCATAAACTGGGTTACGAATTGCTAACTCACACACCATATTCTCCAGCTTAAGCCACCTTCAAGTTTTTTCTATTTCCAAACCTGAAGAAATTGATAGGTGGTAAGAGTTTCGGGTCAAATGAAGAGCGAATCACAGAAGCAAATGCCTATTTTGAGAGCCTTCAAAAAAGCCTAGTTTTTGTGAGTAATAAAAAAAATTGGAAAAACGCTGAAGAATAAAATGCATTTTTGCCGAAAATTGTATTTATTATTCCACATGTCACGCACCTATCAAACGACGCTCGCATCACTCTCGTAGCCTAACACCCTTTATCGTGCGTAGAGTGCCTTTCCATGCAAATTTTCTAGCTTCCACTACAAACTTCAGTGAAGCATGACAGTCAGAGGTGACATGTCTTTGCTAACTTTTAGGCAAGTGTTTCTGAAGTCTTGCTGTTTCAGAAGGAAAACGTGCTGGTCGTATTCTTTTCGAGAAGAAATACTCAAGAGTTCGGAGAATATAAAAATAAAATAATCTGATATAAGTAAATAATTCTATATCTATTAACAGCACAGCACATTCTAGTACATACAAAGCTTCCAAATTCCCAAACTGCCATTAAAAAATTATTTTAAGTGCATTTTTAGAGCAGAACTTTATTTCCTATTTCATAAATAACTTTTCATACTTTTATTTTCAACGAATATGAATTTCTTTCACACTACGCAGGCACTCATCAAATCTCACGTCGGAAATAAACAATCGAAGGAAGCTCTCGTGTAAACACAAAAAGAAATTAAGAGAGAAATAAATTAAGCTTACAAAGTTTTAATGAAATAGAATACAAAACTAGATAAGTAAGTAAACTAAATAAATAAACATCTGAGCAGCGGAATGCACATAGGCAACTCTAGTTGAAAAGTGGATGCGAGGAAATTAAAAAAAGATGAAAATTCACAAAACAATGAAAAGCAATTGCAATTGGAGCAGCAGCAATCGAACTTGTTCAATGCAGACACATAACGCAATAAACACACAAACACACAGACATTCCCTGCAGTAAATTTGTTTCACTGCTGAGGAATCAGTGATGATTCTTTGTTGAATATTCATCACTGTCGTCATAACTCAGTATATTTTTATTTGTTTTGTTTTTTTTTTCTGAGGAAAGCAAACCATTTATATGAAAAATTCATCAGTCTTTATATGAAAGTATTCACTGATGCCTCCTCGTCATAGGTGAATTTTATCAGTGATTCATTAAGGATTCATTGCGGATTTTTACTGCAGGGTTTTGGTTAAAACGAGAGCGTTGAAGGCAATGTGTTGTTGTTTAAACGTTTGGCGATAAACTTAATAGCTATACAACGATGTATCTATCTATCTATATAGCGCTAGAATTATGATAGCACATTATTGTTGTTGTTTGTTATTTAGTCTTGCCTGTTGAGTGTGTTTGCTTTTGTTAGTTGAGTAATTGGAATTGCGTTTGCGCTTAACAAATATGTTATTGTTGTGATTGTTGTTGTTGTTTTTGTGTTTGTTGTTCCTGTTGCTATTTCTCCTTAAAGTCCCTCCTCTATTTGATACGCACTATGTTTTGGCACAACACTCTTCACATTGAAAAATTTTGAATAGAACAAAATAGAACACTCACTTTGTTGGAAGATCAAAAGCAACAATAAAATACATGTGTTTTTGTTTTTATTGTGTAAAAGTAAAAAACAATAAAACAATAGCAGCAACAAAATACGAACGTTTTTTTGTTATTGTGTAACAAAAAAACCTACATACAACAAAAAAGTATTAAAAAGCAACAAAATCTTGCGGCGCAAACTGATATGGAACAATAGCAATTAATAGCAACAACAACAATTGCAAGTAAATCAATAAAAACAGCAAAAAAACAAACACCAACAACAAAAATAAAAACAAATTCATTTTTCTGTTTTTATTATTTGTGGGCGTCGTCGCCGTCGTCGCATTTGTTGACCCAAAAAGTTAATGCGATACTTGAGTTTTAAGCTGCAAAGCCAATAAATAAACGCACACACACACAGAACGTGGCGAAATTTGACGATGGTTTTTGTAAAATAGATTAAATCACAATAATAAGCGTTTACGTTATACAAAGTTCTATATGCTGCAAGATCAAAAACAATTAATCGCTATAAAATTTCACTAGGGAACAAAAGTTTTGTGCAAAGAACCAAAAAGTACCTTTAAGCTTTTAGAAAACAGTTTGATGGGGCTCCCAGATTTGAGAATTTTGAACCCCTAGTTCTACCTAGAACCTTTTTGAATTCCCTTGCTTAGGCGGTTTTAGAAAATCGTCTCAGCCAGTCGCTTAATTCTTTATAGTTGCCTATGAAAAGTATGTCACTGGACAGTTGCCCGATAGCTGATAAAAGCAGTCAATCCTATAAATAAATAACGAGCTCATTTAAGTAAAGTAAGCAATTACCGCTGTGGTGCAGTGGGTAGAGTGCTCGCCTGCTATGCCAGAGGTCTCGGGTTCAAACCACGGTCCGAGCCAAACACCAAAACAATTTTTCTAATTAGTAAAATCCAATTATTGGGTTTTTTAAGAGCAGCGGTCACCTCTCGGCAGTGGGCGGCATACCCTCCGAGAGTATTTCTGCCATGAAAAAGCTTCTTACAAAAAATGCATTCGCCGTTCGGAGTCGGCATAAAACTGTAGGTCCACCCAATTAGTAGGAAAAACAAAAAAGGAGCACACCTCGAATTGGGATAGAAGCTCGGCCATAAACCTCGTCAGAGTTATAATAGCGCCATTGTATTATTATTATTATTAAGCAATTAAATCGTGCTTTAGTTTCATTTTGTCCTCTTACTTTGATGATTTCGATGTGACTCATCATCAACTTTGCTGCTACGCTGTATTTATAAGGTTTCTTAATAACCTTGGCAGCGAGGGGTTAATGTTCAATTAAAGTAAATAAAGTGTGTCTCAAGAAGGGCGGGTTTGCAAAAGAAAACAAAATATGAATAATTTGTTATTTTGTAAATGTTCTTTGACTGTTTGTTGTTTATTTCTTTTTCTTCTTACTGTTACTGTTACTGTTACTGTTACTGATACTGATACTGTTACTGTTACTGTTACTGTTACTGTTACTGTTACTGTTACTGTTACTGTTACTTTTACTGTTACTGTTACTGTTACTGTTACTGTTACTGTTACTGTTACTGTTACTGTTACTGTTACTGTTACTGTTACTGTTACTGTTACTATTACTGTTACTGTTACTGTTACTGTTACTGTTACTGTTACTGTTACTGTTACTGTTACTGTTACTGTTACTGTTACTGTTACTGTTACTGTTACTGTTACTGTTACTGTTACTGTTACTGTTACTGTTACTGTTACTGTTCTTTTTTATGTTGATGTTTTCTGTTTTGTGTTTTTTCAATGCTATTGTAACCCAATTGACGAACCCTTTTCGTATCTTCTTCCTTATAGATTTAAAGCATATTTATTTATTAATTTTTTTTTCCTTGAACGATTTCTCTTTCAACAACATCAATAGACGACGACGCAGAAGTGACATTCTTTTCATGCTTTGATATAATTAACTTAGGTATGTTCACTTAATTAAAACAAAAAATCGTGCTGATAAACCAAACGACATCAGCTCGTGCAAATATTATGTGTACAAAGCGACAAGAAAAATGGCGAAAAGTTAATATAGAAATATGGCTAAGAAAAAATATTAATTAAGTTGCTTGCTTCAATTTTTTATGTGCACTGATGAGACTGAGAGATTAGTGCAATGAGTCGGTATGAATTTTAGAGCAACTTCAAAGTGTAGCATCACTGGCAAAGCCACAAATACACACTTTTATGCTTGGCTGTACATACATACTTACATTGTATGTCATATACAAAACTAGTTCACACATTAAGCCGCTTTTCAACCGCAAAGTGCAATTTAATATGAAAATCGATAGCTGCGCGCAGATACAATATGAGTGTTGATAACAGAACTTGAGCCACCAAACAACAAACCAAGCACTTAAATACATAAGGGGTATTCGCTATCCCTAGCAAGATAGCAAGATAGCACGGATTGCAAATATCCTAGACCAAAATATGCTACACATCGAGAGCACCCTATTGCACAGTCGTAGGAAATTTTAAGAAGCAGCTTTTCTTTTTAGCCAAAGGGACGCGTTTATCACTCACTTTTTAATAAATAAATCATTTTATTTTTGTAAATTTAATAAATACACATAAAAAATAACATTTTAAGTAAAATTCGAATGCTCAAATTGAAATTGAAATTAGCAATTGGCAAATGTTAGCTGACGCAGGGTCGCAATTAATTTCCTACACTTCATAGCAAATAAATATACATAGGTTTTGGTTTAGCATATTTTTGAGGTCTAGCATATTTTTGTGCGCCTGTATTTTGTTGTTGTGCATTGTAAATTTGCAATCCGTGCAATCCGTGCAATCCGTGCTACGTGCTAGGGTTATGCTATGGATAGCGAATACCCCTATAGTATATTTACTTTGTGAAGAGAATTTAAAATGAGATATCATATGATGAAGTGCTGAAT
This sequence comes from Urophora cardui, assembly GCA_960531455.1. NCBI lineage: Eukaryota > Metazoa > Arthropoda > Insecta > Diptera > Tephritidae > Urophora > Urophora cardui. Next base: position 145,280,897 of record OY482670.1, on the reverse strand, counting down.
ATTTTATTGATGATGAATCTAGTTTTGTTAATATAACATGAAATTGGAATTATAATAAAAAATAAATTTGATTAAAAAATTCACTGTTCTCTATATCAGAGTTCCTCTGCGAACTTTGCACATTCTTTAATAAATCTGAGAAGTTTGTCGAGTGGTATAGAATATGCATTCGCCATTCTCAGTACATCTGACCCGAGAATGTGCAAACTGTCTTTCAAAAGACAACCTGAAGCCTACTAAACAACCCGTGTCCCGAGCTCCAATCGTCGTGCCACAACGCGAAGCTGTGTAGTCGACACATCGTTTTCATAGCCTCCCTTCGGATCACCAAATCCAGAGCGAGCAAATTCAATAAAATATTAAGGTAATATTAATTAAGTAGCTTTTGAAAGCAACTAAAGTAAGTTGAGTAAGCAGTAAGACTAGCGAACTTCTTCACAGACATAACAAATTATGTATCTATATATAACAAAATATACATACATAATTACGTAATAAACTTCAACATATATAACTGCATTTGAATTATCTACACATAAGATTCTTTTGAAAAAAGGAGAGTAACCACAGATTTATGGTATTTTCACTGTGTGAATTAAAGCAGATTTTTAAAACGTCAGCAAATTGGCTGACTGACTGACTGACTGGCTGACTGGCTTACATTTCTCTCCAATATCTGCAAAGTATATAAAAGTATATAAAATGCAGACGTGCGTATAATTATTGCGGTTGCCTGCACGCCAGCTTTGCTATGTTTGCTTGCTTCACTGCGATTTAGAATGAGTAAGTATGATGTATGTGTGTGTGTATGAGTAAATATGTCAGCAGGTGAATACATACATACATATGTGAGTGTAAGAATGAATATTTTATGACTCAAATATGTTCACTCTTATCTAGACGCGTACGTGTAATTTAAGGTTAAAATGATAGAAAAATTATAACAGCTAAAAAAGGGTTTAAAAAAATCTGCAAAAAAAAAACACCAAAGCATTATGTTGGTTGAAAATTCAAAAAAAAAAGTGCATTAAATTTCTCACTTTGCAAAGTGATTTCAATTGTTTGCTATGTGATCATTGTGATTATGCTGAGCACGTGCCAACAAACCACAGTTAAACATATGTACTGCATGTGAGTGAGTATGCGTAAGTGCAAAGTGCATTTTTTAATTAAAATTTTGCAAAAAAAAAATTCCATTTTTATGAACTCGCGTAAAACCAAAGCCATGCCATTATAGCGCGCTAACTGCATGCATACGGCGGCGACTCACACCCACCGCTTTGCAGCATATTTTTTCGGTTAGTTAGTAGCGTGAGGCAGCGCCAAAAAAGCAACAACAACAAAAAATTTGAATTCCTTTATGCGGGTTTTTTTACACACAAACAATTTAACCAGAAACGTGACAAATTGAAATTTTCCGCTAGAGCGCAAAAATGGAAAATCAAAAAACAAAGCGGGAAGAGTTATGCCTTTTTTTTAGGGAAGCGGGGCATTTATAGCTCTACAAAACAGTGGCGGCGCTTCATACAACCCGAAAAGCCCGGCTTACCTAAATAATTTCGTTCATTTCATTTTACGATTTCCTTTAAAATATGGCTATATTGCGCTTAAAATGTGTTTACTACTTAAGTTCTAATGGCGCATTAGTCAACAGACAACACTCACGTGTGTTTTGTTGTACACCCAATCACAGCATAACCTGGGTTAATGAGTATGCTTAATAGTTGCACACATGGGCTTTTAAGAGGCTTTTAAAACATAACAACATAGCTTGTTTTCTTGTTTTCTCTAAGAAGAAGTCAATTGTTTATTTTCAGAGTTAAATTGAAAAAAAAGGTAGCAAACCACTTTCCTTATTTTTCACATTAAATTCGTATGTGAATGTGAATCTGGCTTTGGCATTTGTGATTTCACATTCAACAGTGCTGTACACAGTATAATATTTGATATTTGCGTTTGCATGTACATGTAAAAAATTTTGAAGCTTGGCAACTGTTGATTTTGAGTAAGTACTATGAAATCAGCGCAATATCAAAATCAGCTAAAATCGACATTTCAAAAAGCGGCGAAAATTAAAATAAAATAAAATTGAATATTTCACGACATTTGCTAATTCGACTTCAGTTTTTAAGACACTAAAGTATCCATTTTTAAAATATTCTCTAATAGTGCTATAACAAGCTTGAAATTTCCGTCAGTGTAAGGAAACTAAAAATAACTCTGCGCTTTTGCGTGAAATTCAGAGATGTCTCTATAAATTTGGCGTCATCAATCAGTTCCATTGATTATAATAATAACTTCTCCTCTGCTTTTGTAGATAATTCACGTTCCGTTGGTGAAGAATTTGAATTTACTTTCGACTGAGCCAGGAATTTAATCATAGTCAATGAGGAACCGCAATCAGACTTTCAGATAATAGGTACAGCAAAGAAAATTACAGAAAGAGCTAATGCCTCTGCTTCATACATAGGCTTGCGCAGCCAATTTATGCTAGAGGCGCCACTGCTAAATATGTAAAAAAGCTCTTTAAAAGAACACTGTCAAGTAAGTGAATAGTTTTGTTTAATTTATCAAACCCTAAGCGAGCTCTTACTATCGAACGCATTAACTAGAAATAAGCTGTAGAAAGTGTGCAAGAGTTGGAAATTAAACAAAAGCACGTGAAAAAAATTAACTTGTAAATTACCTGCATTTCTAAGGAAATTGAGTGAGGAATAATTAACAGTATGTCTCACATTAAAACATATGTTGATATTGATTGTTTATCTAGTGTATTGCGATTCCATCATTCAAATATGCATACATACATATGTAGATATATACAAAAACGCTGACACAGCGTCCGGCACGCTCCAATGCGGTTGCTAAAACAATTATGACCAACATGGCGTATGAGTGATATACACATAATGCGCACACATGCAACGTAACATGCCAAAACAACACAGTTAATTTGCAAAGAGTTAATTATTTTTTGGCAATCATACATATGTACATAGGTATGTTAGTTCGCTGCTGGAATGATTGAATGGCGTTTGCGCTGGTGACAATGCAATGATATGGAGTAAAGAATATCAAGCTTTTAACTAACATTTGCTATCTTTAGAGGTAAAGCGTGATTTTTATGAAATGAAAGAAAATGCTAATTAAACTGAGGAAATTAAAGTGGTTAACAAACGTGTATAGAAATAATTTTTCTCTGTGTTATTCCAGTATAATTTTCACCCAAAAAATTTAGGAAAATTCCAAAAATTTGCAGCTTTTGCCACCACTTTTGGAACCACTATTCTAATCGAGTGTTGGTTATAATCTGCTTGTCTCACTTGCTCAAAGTGTCTAAAAATGTTCTTAAAATATTTTTGTAAATTTGATTTGTTACGAAACCTCGCACAAGGCATTAAAAAGCTTGTAGGTACTCCAAAATATGCCAAAATATGCTAGCGCGTGCATTCTATGCATTTAACTTCATTATACTCAGCTGTACTAGTACACAGAGTATTACAGTTTTAATCACATAACGGTGGATTGTAACAGAATGAAATAATCGAGATAGATATAGACTTATATATATCAAAATGATCAGGGTGAAAAGAGAAATCGATTGAGCCATGTCCGTCCGTCCGTCCGTCCGTCCGTCCGTCCGTCCGTCCGTCTGTAAACACTCTAACTCGTGCAAAAATTGAGATATTTCGATGAAATTTGAAATGCAAGTTGGTATCGAGACTGGGACGGTTGGTATTGAAAATGGGCGAAATCGGACCATGACCACGCCCACTTTTCCTATATAGAAAAAATCGGAAATTTGGTATCTCAGCCACTATTAAAGCTAGAGTGATGAAATTTTACCCACGTGTTGAGCTCAGGCCCCTTAAAAGAAATTTGATGTAATTTTGGAAAATGGGCGGTGCCACGCCCACTTATTTAGGAGCAAACATTGAAAGCTTTATGAGTCATAACTCAGAAACTGTTGAAGATATATCGATGAAATTTGGTACGCGGGATATACTTACTTAGGCAAATGTTTGGACGAAAAATTGTCAAAATCGGTTGACGGTCACGCCCACTTTTATATATGGGTAATATAAAGTGACCTAATAAAAAAATTTTAAGCGATATCTCTGTCAAATATAAAGATATATCATTGAAATTTTATGCCAGGAGTCCACCTGCGGACATACAACGAAAAACACAAAAATTTTGGAAAATGGGCGTGGCACCGCCTCTTTTTAGAAGCTGGAATATACGAGATTTCTGAGCCCATAACTCGACAAATAATTGAGATATTATGACGAAACTTGGTTTATACACTTTTATAACTTGTGTTAATAGACACGCAAAAATTTATTGAAATCGGTTATGATCACGCCTACTTTTTAACAAAGATATTTCTGGAACACCCTTTGGGAATTTGTAACGTGACATCTTTGTAACTGGAAGTCATAAAGGAATGAAATTTTGCACAAAGAATAATATTCATATGCTTAGTTGGATGACTGATAAACATTTTGAAAATGGGCGTGGCTACGCCCACTTTATGCAGCACTCGCTTTATATAAAATACACCGTGTTTCCATCAAACGCAAACAAACAATGAAAGCATACAGCTGAGTATCTAATGTTCGATTCCACTCGAACTTAGGCTTCCTTACTTGTTTTACAATCATTTTGCGCCAGTAGTAGATCCCCAAAACCGCTTACACATTGGCATGCTAATATAAAATAGCAAGCAGAAGAAAGTCAAGTGCTGTTAAGATGTGTAGCAGAAATTAGAAAACATACAGGTGAAGCTAATAAAAGCGTGTTAAAAACGAAATTATTGTTGTTGCTAACAATCATACTCATTCAACTTTCACTACTAACCCACAGAAGCCAATATTGGCCCACCAATAACCATGTACCTTCAAAAAAAAGCTTGCATTTTTAACATAGTAAGCTGCACGAACAATAGGTAACAACAACAAACACAACAAAAACAAGGTGTAGTAGCAACAAAAAAGCAACAGTAACAACAACAAAATAATAACAAGTAATACTAGCCAGCAAATCATAACCTAGCGTACATAGTTAAGTCGATTGTTTGGGCATGATGAGAAGCATGCAAAAGCAGAACGTGAGCTAAATGCTAAAGAAGCATGATGATGATGAAGGTGAAGAGTGATGAAGGTGAAGAAGGATAAAGGATGAGAGATGAGGTATGAAGTATGAAGAAAGGTTCGAATGGTCATAACATGCATTCGCAAGCAAACAAACAAAGCGCATATTGCAGTTACCAAGCATAGTTAAGCACTCAACCCTCAATGCACTCATATGCAAAGGAAAATTGGTTAATATGAGAAGCATGGAAATATTCTGCTTAAAATCAAACATACATACAAACATACCTACTTACATACTTAGTACACAGTGGCGTACCCTTCATACAAGCCAAAAAGCCCGGCTTGCCTAAATATTTTCGTTCATTTCATTATAAGAAGTTCCCTAAAATCTCTTTATTTTATGCTTGCAATGTGTTTACTATTTAAGTTATTCAATGAATATAGTACTTATATAGATAGTACGCATTGGCTCACCAACAACATTCGCGTTCGACTTTAGCTTTATCAAAAATTGCTAACAATTTAAGCTAAAGTACCTATTACATTATTTAAGTAATCGCTTATAGTGATATTATAGGCAAATCCACTTGCTATTGCTGAAATTTCCGTCGATAGCATAAGCAACTTAGAGATTTTTCTATAAGTTTGACGTCAGCAGTCAATTCAGTTGAATTCTTCCCAAATGACTTCTAGTCTGCTTTTGTAGATAATTCACGTTCCGTCGGTGAAGAATTGTTGTTAATACAGCACAGCAAATTACAGAAATGACTAATGGCTCTGCTACATACATAGGCTTGCCCAGCCAATTTATGCTAGTGCCGCCACTGCAACGTACATATATACATTGTACATACCTATGCATCTTCTCATACGATTTTAATTGTCTGTGTGCGGTCGAGCGGTTGTGGCAAACCTTCATACATATATATGCGCATTTAATGCACGAATGGCGCAGAAGCAGCAGCACCAGCAGCCGAAGCAGCAACAGCAATTTGAAGTAAACAGGTGAAGCGTAAAATGCATGCAACCACATTTTCTGCACACATTTGCCACGTCACGTCGCTTGTTTGGGGCATACTCCTTTTAAGCATGCATGTGTGCGTGTGCGCGTATGCGGTTGGTAAGACTAAGCAGTACAGCTCAGATCAACAGTTGCTTGCTTGCACAGCCAATGAACTTAAATATGACTCGAAAGACTAGGCAGCTTGTGCCGATACACGTGCAACTAAGAATGATTGGAGTCGAGATTTTTGTGTTTTTTTACTGCATATGCGGTAAAGTACACTTAACAATATTGGAGCATTGCGAGCAGCTACAAAAATTCTTATGTTGCCAGAAAAATCAAAATCAAATTGCGTTGCACTGCCGAAAGTACATCGTTCCACAATTCTTTATCTTTATATATATTACGCTAAGCGATTTTTTGTACGCACTATAACATTTACACCGTTATACCGATTTTCGAAAATGGGGTGCTATCTGAAAGGGCTTGGCCTGTAGATGTGCAGGAAGGTTTAATTTGATTGAAAAGGGTTGCCACCTGTTTAAAAATTGAATTGTCCTGTATAGTTTGCTTGATTTATAAATTTCAGGTACCATATGAAAGGGCTTCAGCTGGAAATGAGTAATATATTAAAATTTTTACAACAAGGGTTGCCACCTGTTCAAAAATTCAGTTGTACGCTATAGTTTGTGTAATTTTTAAATTTGAGGTGTCATATGAAAGGAACCTGCGTGAAAATAAGTAATTTATTATACTTTTTATAAAGAGGGATGCTACCTGTTCACAATTTAATTTTTGTCATAATTTTTTCAAAGAGGGTTGCTTTTTAAATTTAAAGTGTCATATGAAATGGCTTTTCCGGGCATATGAAAATGCTTGGCCTGAGAATGAGTAATTTATTACGATTTTTACAAAACGATTTGCCACCTCTTCAAAAATTTATTTTTACTTTACAGTTTGTCCGGTTTTTAAATTTTAAGTGTGATGAAAGGTCTTGCCCTGTAATAAAAAGAAAGGGAAGGGGAAAATGAAAGGAACGGAAATGGCGAAGGAAGGGAAGAGGATAAAGGGAAGAGGAAGCGCAAATAAAAGGGGAAGAGAAAAAGAAGTACGACAAATGACCTCTTGGAGGTAGCTATATGGATAAAATATTGTAGAAAATTATTCGCATTAAAACTTTAATATTGGACTCCTCGGACAAAATCTTTGTATACAAAATCTTGGTCGACGGAAAATAAAAGTAACCACACGGAAAAAACTATATTGATGTCACATCCATATTAATGGATAGTTCTGACTGGTCTATAAACTATGGATGTCATACCCGTATAATGGGTGTTATATCCAAAAACTATTTGTAATATATAGATATGACATCCATAGCTTATGGATTAGAAAGGATTATCCATAAATATGGATGTGACATCAATATAGTTTTCTCCGTGCAGTAATTATGTATATGCTTAATTTTATATTTTATTATTTATATATTATTATTAGAAGTCAAATTTAAAATGGCAATAAAAAAAATGTTAAATGTAGCAATAAGTGGTCCTCCACCCTCAAATTGTCACACAGTGTAATTGAAAGCCACAGCATCGCGTGGCCGCATTTACTAGTTGATTTTATTAGTGGAAAATTTTATAACATCAACCACACAGTCAATCAGCAGCTGTTTGTATTTTAAGTATTTTTAATCAGCACATTTCAAGGGTCTATGTGAGTCAGATGCCGTTCGCAAAGACCAGCGAGGTAAAAGTAGAAATAGTGGCAGAGGTAGAGATAAAGACAGATGTACAGGTAAAAGTAGGGGCAGAAATAGCGCTAAAATTCGACGAACATTTCAACCCAAGTTTTTAGCAGTGATAATCATATTTTTGTGAATAACAGAGGGTGGACCAACGACAAAATTTGCGATGCTTTGCTGACATACTGACATCCACGGCAAGAATTCCTGTATACAAACGATTACAATTTCTCGCTTGCAAACGCTTTTTAAAACAGACAAGTAAAGTAAGTGGATAAGCGCTTTCACATACAGAAAGGAAAATTCAAATAAAAAAAAGACGGACACATAAACCAAGTAAAAAGTGAAGTGAAGTGTACGCACTTTTCAGAAGCTATTCCATACACGCATGCGAATGCATACAAAATGACAGAAAGAAAACGTTTTCATGGCTCAACGCAGATATAAAAGCTGCTTTGCAAATACAAAAAACACACCTACACTAACATACACACATGTTGGCTGCTTAAACTCAAAGCGATGCAAACCAACGCAAACCGACTTCCGGTTCATGCAACAAAAGATGCAAGACAAACATGCATATGCTATTTACTTGCGTGTATATTACTTTATAAAGTCCCTGCAAAAAATGCGATCACTCCGGGATACATCCGGGACAACTCGCAAGGGAGCATGCGATTACTACCCATTTGTATCTCTTTATATGGGTTGAAATGTTCTCTTTTGTTTGAGCATGTCCTATGAAGAGACTAATTGTACCCAGTTTGTACCCGAACGGGTAGCATAAGCGCACAATTGTACCCGTTTTGTACCCGAACGGTTAGCAAATGCGACACATCCATTTGTGCGACTAATTGTACCCGTTTGATACCCTTTCGGGTGCAATTCGTCTACAATTAGTATACATATGTACCCGTTCGGGTACAATTGCGAACAATTGTAGACTAATTGTACCCGAAAGAGAGCGCTCCCGGACAAATCTTTTTAGAGACTCGTCGCACACTTTTTTGCAGGGGTACAATAGGTACATACACATATGTATGTCGTTTATATATTTATAAGTATGTTTTCGAATGATAAATGGTTATGGAAAAGTAAGCGAATAATATGACAAGGACCATGGAGGGCAACAATCGAAAGATGAACAATTATTTTAAGCACAATTTTTCGACAATAAGCGCTTCAAGTTTGCGGAGGAAATATGCTGAGTAGCAGAGCTGGGAGGATGAAGCCTGGAGAAATGAAGTATGCAGAGAAAAAAAAGAGAGAGATAAAGAGAGAGAGATAGAGGACTAGATAACAAATGAAAAAGGGTTAGAGCGAGAAGTACAACAGAGCAGAGAGTGGAAAGCAAAATGCAATGAGAAGAAGTGTAGGGTAAGTGAATGCATGAGCAACAAATAAGCATAGCTAAGCATTATTGGACTTGTGCTATTTTTCCGTTACTAAATATGAAACTGATGTTGCCGCTCTCCATCAGCAAATTATAGATGATTACTCTACAAATTCACATAGTCGCATATTTCATATTGCTAATTTTTTGCTCAACACTGTGTGCGCGTAGGAACGCAAGATTTCGAGGACTGCAAGCTCGTTGAGTTGTGAAGAGCTTGCGCGTGTGGTTTATACTGAATAAGCGTCAGTTGAGCAGCAAGCAGAAGAAGCAAGCAGCAATGCTACTTGTGAGGATTTTGTTGAAAAAATAAAAAAGGAAAACAAGATAAAATCAAGGATAAAACTTCAAATTTCCATTGCAGTGTACTTGAGCACGAGCATTTTATGGCAATTTAATATGGCAGGAGGTGCTTACATATACATAAATTTGTTAACAAAAGTTTACTTCACCGCAGAGTAAGATGAATGATGTGGGGCAAAAGGTTGTACATATATAAAAAAATAACAACAACACTATATATCAAAAAATAACCCTCAAAAAAAAAACAATGCAGGCCAAAGCTAGGAAAATCAAGGTAAATTGCATGCTCTCGGCGAATTCTAGGAAACGTAGAGAAGATGATATTGAAACAATAGACCAAAACAACAAAGAACAACAAAAAGAGTTGATATAAAAATAATTCAAAAATTAAAATTAAAACAAGTAAGGAAGCCTAAGTTCGAGTGCAATCGAACATTAGATACTCAGCTGTATGCTTTCATTGTTTGTTTGCGTTTGTTCGATATAGGGTGTATTTTATATGAAACGAGTGCTGCATAAACAGGGCGCAGCCACGCCCATTTTCAAAATTTATATCAATCATCCAAATAAGCATACAAATATTATTGTTAGTGCAAAATTTCATCCCTCTATGACTTTTAGTTACAAAGACTTCACGTTACAAATTCCAAAAGGGTGTTCCAGAAATATCTTTGTTAAAAAGTAGGCGTGGTCATAAACCGATTTCAATACATTTTTGCGTGTCTATTAACACATGTTATAAAAGTGTATAAACCAAGTTTCGTCATAATATCTCAATTATTTGTCGAGTTAAAGGCTAAGAAATCTCATATATCCCTTTGTCTAAAAAGAGGCGGTGCCACGCCCATTTTCCAAACTTTTTTATTTTTTGTTTCCGGTCTATTGTAAAACTCATGTCACAAAATTTCAATGAATTATCTTTATATTTCACATAGATATCGCTTAAAATGGTTTTATTAGGTCACTTTATAATACACATATATAAAAGTGGGCGCGGTCGTCAACCGATTTTGGTAATTTTTCGTCCACACATTTGGCTAAGTAAATATATCACGCGTACCAGATTTCATCGATATATCTTTAACGGTTTCTGAGTTATGGCTTATTAAACTTTCAATATTCGCTCCTTAATAAGTGGGCGTGGCACCGCCCATTTTCCAAAATTTTTGTAGTTTTTGTTTTATGTCCATAGTTGGACTCCTGCCACAAAATCTCAGTGATTGATCTTTATATTTGACAGAGATATCGCTTAAAATGTTTTTATTAGGCCCCCTTATATTTCCTATATATAAAAGTGGGCGTGGCCGTCAACCGATTTTGATAATTTTTCGCCAAAACATTTGACTAAGTAATTATATTACGCGTACCGAATTTCATCGATATATCTTCAACGGTTTCTGAGTTATGACTCATAAAACTTTCAATGTCTGCCCCTTAATAAGTGGGCGTGGCACCGCCCATATTCCAAAATTTTTGTGTTTTTTGTTTTATGTCCATAGTTGGACTCATGCGACAAAATTTCAATGATAGATCTTTATATTTGACAGAGATATCGCTTAAAATGGTTTTATTAGGTCACTTTATAATACACATATATAAAAGTGGGCGTGGCCGTAAACCGATTTTGATAATTTTTCGTCAAAACATTTGTCTATGTAAGCAAATTACGCGTACCAAATTTCATCGATATATCTTCAACGGTTTCTGAGTTATGACATATAAAACTTTCAATGTTTGACCCTTAATAAGTGGGCGTGGCACCGCCCATTTTCCAAAACTTCATCAAATTTCTTCATAAGGGCCCGAGCTCAATACGTGGGTAAAATTTTAAAACTCTAGCTATATTAGTGGCTGAGATACCAAATTTCCGATTTTTTCTATATAGGAAAAGTGGGCGTGGTCATGGTCCGATTTCGCCCATTTTCAATACCAACCGTCCCAGTCTCGATACCAACTTGCGTTCCAAATTTCATCAAAATATCTCAATTTTTGCGCGAGTTAGAGTGTTTACAGACGGACGGACGGACGGACGGACGGACAGACGGACGGACGGACGGACGGACGGACGGACGGACGGACGGACGGACGGACATGGCTCAATCGATTTCTCTTTTCACCCTGATCATTTTGATATATATAAGTCTATATCTATCTCGATTATTTCATTCTGTTACAATCCACCGTTATGTGATTAAAACTATAATACTCTGTGTACTAGTACAGCTGAGTATAATTAAAAGGAAAAGACTTTCATAAACCTAAGTCCAACAGTTTCATATTTTATACTATGGGCAAGATTTTGTTTTGTGTTCTAAGTAGATTATATGAACAAGAGCTAAACTATTAAAAAAATTAGAAACGAAAATTATTGGAGTAACAAGAGTTGCCAATGAAATAATAAGAGCACTAAATAACGCAGATTTATGGAAGACACCAAGAAGTGTTGCTTCTTAAGCTAAGAAAAAATATAAAAGCATCAAGGTAGTAATACCAATTAAAAGTAGCATAAAATTATGTGTCAAAAATTGTATAAAACCAAAATTAAGGCCCACCAGTTATTAACAAATATAGTTGCCACCTTTTTTAAAATAAAATTTTAATTAAAAAGTTGCCACCTTTTTGAAAAATATAACAATCTTTTATCTTTTATACAATTTATACAATATTTAAAATAACCTAAATTTCTCAAAAAAAAGCAAACAATGTTGCCACTTCAAATGGATTAATAAAAAAATTGCCCGTTAAACACAAGTATATGTGGGATTACAAAAGTAGCAAAGTACAAAGAGGTATTAACAGCAATTAAAAGTAGTTAAACAAAAAAGTTGCCACCTTTTTGAAAAGAAACTTTTAATTAAAAAGTTGCCACCTTTTTGAAAAGAAAATTCTAATTAAAAAGTTGCCACCTTTTTGAAATATATAACAATTTTTTGTTTTATACAATGTACTATATTATGACTCCAATATAGGCCATAGGTTTGAAAATAACCTACATTTCCCGAGAAAAGCAAACAGTGTTGCCACTTTAAATGAATTAATAAAAAAAATTGCCCGTTAAACGCAAGTATCTGTGGGATTCAAAAGAAGCAAAGTACAAAGAGGTATTAAGATCAATTAAAAGTAGTTAAAAACAAAGTTGCCACCTTTTTGAAAAGAAACTCTTATTTAAAAATTTGCCACCTTTTTGAAAAATATAACAATCTTTTATCTTTTATACAATGTACTATATTGGCGTCATGCCAAAGGCTTGAAAATAACCTACATTTCTCGAAAAAAAGCATACAGTGTTGCCACTTTAAATTAATTACTAAAAAAAAATTGCCCGTTAAACGCAAGTATTTGTGGTATTCAAAAGGAGCAAAGTACAAAAAGGTATTAACACCAATTAAAAGTAGTTAAAAATAAAGTTGCCACCTTTTTGAAAAGAAACTTTTAATTAAAAGGTTGCCACCTTTTTGAAAAATATAAAAATGTTTTATGTTTTATACAATGTACGGTATTGGAGTCCTGCCAAAGATTTGAAAATAACCTACATTTCTCGAAAAAAAGCAAACAGTGTTGCCACTTTAAATTAATTAATAAAATAATTATTCGTTAAACGCGAGTAGAAAGTAGTAAAATACCAAAATTGATTGCTTCTCACTCAATTCAAATCGCTTTGCTGCTTTCTTCCCTTTAAACTCACTTCTAAAACAAGCTAACATGGCAAGTCCGGCAATAGCCAAGAGTCCCCATTTTATTTACTCTATCGTTTGCACCGTTCATTTTCTAAATGATTTTCAAAAAACCGCACCTCTATTCGCAATCACCACAAAAACAATTCCCACTTTTAATGGATATCTCTGCCCGCATTGATTGTTGGTTGTTGTTTGTTTTTTGTGTTTGCCCACAATCCCGCACACCAATGCACCCAACAAAATTCATCCCGCATTTTTTTACGTATTTCAAAAATTTTCGATTGCAACTAAGTCCAATTTTGTTTGTTGCCAGTTGATTGCTTTTGCATGCCGCACCCATGAGCAAAAAAAACGCCCTGCAGATTTTATGTATGTATATATGCCCCCATGCCACTTTGTTAACAAAAACAAAAAAAAGCAAAAACCACAAATAAACTTTACCATTGACCTCGAAGTGTTAGTTAGTAGTAAATTGTGGGTGTTGTGTGTTTGTTTGTTTACACACAGGAAATTTCATTTCATTGAGTTCACACGCCTACTGTGCTGTGTGTTGTTGCGTTGCGTAGGCCTTCTATTCATGGGTTCGTGTTCAATTAAGTTCTGTGCTTATACAAAAATTAACAATAGATGCATACATAGATACCAGCCAGCCAGCCAGGCCAGCAAATGCAATAACCAAAAGATTTAGCAAAAATGCAGGCATCATAAAGTGGCAACAACAACAACACAAAGGTTGCGTCGAATGCAATTATAAGCGTGCGTGCATATTAATGGATGTTTTTTTTTTGGGTTTAGGGTGTGACTTAAGTAAACTTAATTTTCTCTGAAGCAAAAAATAAAAATAAAATTGGATTTTGGATTTAGAGTTGCCATTTGTTTCAAAAATTTCTAATAATCTCATTTTAAATTTTTTTGGGTTTAGGGTGCGACTTAAGTAAACTTAATTTCTCTCAAGCAAAAAATTGAAAAATGGATTTTGAATGCCAAAAAAATGTTACAGTTGCCATTTGTTTCAAAAATTTCTAATAATCTCATTTCGAATTTTCAGCGTCACGTTTTTATTTATAACAATATTCAATTTTATGGTTTTGGTTGATATAAAAAATTTAGAGCTGCCATTTGTTTGAAAAATTTCTAATAGTCTAATTTTAAATTTTTAGTATCGTCGTTTTTCTTTATAACAATATTAAATTTCATGGTTTTTGGATACAAAAAAAATTTAAGAGTTGCCATCTGTTTCAGAAATTTCTAATAATATCATTTCTGGTTCTCAACGCCGTCGTAAAAAAAAATTGAGTCCATTGTAAAACCATGTTTATATTTGCGGGTTTTGAATGCCAAAAAATTAGAGTTGCCATCTGTTACAAAAATTTCTTATAATCTCTTCTTCAGGTTACAGGACCGACGTTTTTATTTATACTAACTTTTAATTTTACGCTTTTGGATGCCAAAAAAAATTGAGAGTTGCCATCTGTTTAAAAAAATTCTAAGAATCTTATTTCTAATTATCAGGACTGACGTTTTTATTTATAATAATATTTAATTTTACGGTTTTTGGATGCCAAAAAAATGAGAGTTGCCATCTGTTTCAAAAATTTCTAAAAATGCGCTCAAAATAAAAAAAAAAAAATTTTAAATAGTTGCCTGCTACTCGTTTTAAACTCAATTATGTAAAAAAGAGTGGACCTGACTACGTAGAAAATATTTTGGAAGGGTTGCCAGCTGTTTGAAAATTGTATTAAATAATTCATCGTGAATATTCTTTACCTACCATATCAAGGACACACCCTAACGTTCGCCTACAATCAACTATACGGCAATTGAGTTCGCTGATGGCAAACTTTTCATACAAAAAAAAAAAACAACAACGTACTGCTGTCAATTGCCAAAAAAACAAAAATTCGATTGTAATTAAAAATTAAGGATCATGCAGGTGCTCGTATATTCGCACAGACAGACACATATAAGTACTGCCCACATGCCATAACTTTGATGAATTTTAAATTTTCCACATTCTAAGCAAACAAAAAAAGCATGAAATGAGAAAAAGATGCTGCCAGCTACGCAACTTCTTCTTCTTTTTTATATGCAAATAAAGCTTGCACTTGCAACCGACCAACCGACCAAAGCAGTAAATCAATGCAACCACATTGGCCACCCGCTGTTGCAAGTGTTGCATGCTGGTCCACATACATATATATGGGTGTGCATTGAATGCAACAGTGAGTATGTAGCAGTTACAACAACAATAACAAACCAAAATACGTTATTTAATGCGGTGCAGTGATTCTCATTGTCCTGAGGTGTGTCAAAACTGGCATATGCACACATGTATGTATGTACATATGCTAGTAGAGGGAGAGAGCGAGACAGCTAGAGCTTGTTTCGGTACAGGGTTGTATTGTTGCAAATATGAAAGGGAATAACTTTGATGCATATGCTTCTTATGCATTGATAGCCGCCCCTCAAATCTCTGCTGCCACCATTTGGCTTGACTTGGCACATATATTGTGTTATTGCTTTGTTTTAATTTTCCGAACCAAAAGATTTTCCATTATCTCTCACTTTGTTGTGTCTTTGAAGCTAAGCAAGTCGATACACAGCGCTTACCGGTAGTTGCCCTGCCTCTCTTAATTTTAAGCGCTGCGTGTGTGCTCTTTTTCCAAAAAGATTACTTTTTTTTGTAACATTCTCTGCAGGTAGTGTTTTGATTATTTTGTTGAGTGTTAATCAGAAAAGTCCAAAAACAAGGTGTAGACGGTAGTGAGGGTATGATTTGTAATGTAAATGAAGTAGCAAAGTGGATGTAGGAGTTGTAGCGGTTTACTATTTGGCTTGTAGTTGAAGTAGAGTACAAAATCACAGCAGAGACTATAACCGTGTGATTCATACAAAATAATTGCGAACAAGTAAGGAAGCCTAAGTTCGAGTGGAATCGAACATTAGATACTCAGCTGTATGCTTTCATTGTTTGTTTGCATTTGTTCGATATAGGGTGTATTTTATATAAAGCGAGTGCCGCATAAAGTGGGAGTAGCCACGCCCATTTTCAAAATTTTTATCAGTCATCCAACTAAGCATATGAAGATTATTCCTTGTGCAAAATGTCATTCCTTTATGACTTCTAGTTACAAAGATGTCACGTTACAAATTCCCAAAGGGTGTTCCAGAAATATCTTTGTTAAAAAGTAGGTGTGGTCATAAACCGATTTCAATAAATTTTTGCGTGTCTATTAACACAAGTTGTGGAAGTGTATAAACCAAGTTTCGTCATAATATCTCAATTATTTGTCGAGTTATAGGCTAAGAAATCTCGTATATTCCTTTGTCTAAAACGAGGTAATGCCACGCCCATTTTCCAAAATTTTTCTAGTTTTTGTTTGCGGTCTATTGTGGAACTCATGCCACAAAATTTCAATGAATTATCTCTATATTTGACAAAGATATCGCTTAAAATGTTTTTATTAGGCCACTTTATAATACCCATATATAAAAGTGGGCGTGGTCGTCAACCGATTTCGCTAAAATTTTCAACATGTATTACCACAAGTAATAAAAGTGTACGCACCAAGTTTCGTCATTATATATCAATTAGTTGTCGAGTTATGGGCTCAGAAATCTCGTATATTCCAGCTTCTAAACAGAGGCGGTGCCACGCCCATTTTCCAAAATTTTTGTGTTTTTCGTTGTATGTCCGCAGGTGGACTCCTGGCATAAAATTTCAATGTTATATCTTTATATTTGACAGAGATATCGCTTAAAATTTTTATTGGGTCACTTTATAATACCCATATATAAAAGTGGGCGTGGCCGTCAACCGATTTCGACAATTTTTCGTCCAAACATTTGCCTAAGTAAGTATATCACGCGCACCAAATTTGATCGATATATCTTCAATGGTTTCTGAGTTATGACATATAAAACTTTCAAGGTTTGACCCTTAATAAGTGGGCGTGGCACCGCCCATTTTCCAAAATTTCATAAAATTTCTTCCTAGGGGCCTGAGCTCAACACGTGGGTAAAATTTCATCGCTCTAGCTTTAATAGTGACTGAGATACCAAATTTCCGATTTTTTCTATATAGGAAAAGTGGGCGTGGTCATGGTCCGATTTCGCCCATTTTCAATACCAACCGTCCCGTTATCGATACCAACTTGCATTTCAAATTTCATCGAAATATCTCAATTTTTGCGCGAGTTAGAGTGTTTTCAGACGGACGGAAGGACAGACGGTCGGACAGACAGACGGACGGACAGACGGACGGACGGACAGACGGACGGACGGACGGACGGACATAGCTGAATCGATTTCTCTTTTCACCCTGATCATTTTGATATATATAAGTCTATATCTATCTCGATTATTTCACTCTGTTACAATCCACCGTTATGTGATTAAAACTATAATACTCTGTGTACTAGTACAGCTGAGTATAAAAAAATAGTGAATTTCAGGCAATATTTACTCAATATGAACCTCTCTATAACTATAGTTTTTTGCTGCATATTCTGCGTATACTAGTTTTAAAAAACAGAAAGGAAAGGCTCAGCAATACTAAATTTTCTCTCTACTATTTACATGCATTGTTTTAATTTAAATCCCTAAAGTATGCTGCATAAATGAGTAGTTTTACGCTTATTTCGCACATTGGCGCTCAAAATGTAAACAGCTGATTTGCAGTGTTTAAAAACAAACTAGAGACAAATAAGCAAAGTTCAAATTCACAATCTAACGTTTGACTTGAGACAGGGGAGAAGAAAACAAATGTGACAGCCTGCGTGTTTATGCATCAAATATTTCTGCAAACAAATACAAATTTTTATTTTTATTTTTTTTTTGCATTTTGCAAAACATTCTATTTACATACACAAGTCTGCATGCAAATATTTACTAGAGACAACGCCACAATTCATATTAACCTACATGCATACATATTTACTCGTATTTACACACAAATAGCCTGCCTGTGGCAACTCTCAGAATAAGCACAAGTATGCATTATGCAAATCTATTGAAAATGACAGCAACAGCGAAAGCTCCGAAAAGCAGCAAATATGGATGATGATCGAGTATATAGCACTTGTTTTGTGTGTATTAAAGTTTACTTTTGTGTACGCAAATTTGTTTATAATTCATACGAATTTTATGATATGTGGTAATTTAAAAAAGCTCTTATTGGATCATATTAATAAAAGCCAAGTTTTTTCTTTTGCTCAAGATTTCAGGTCTTTTACTCAAATTTTGAAATTTTGTTCATACAAATTAATGTCAAATTTCTGAAATTTTGAGTAAAAGCATTTGCTTGGATTTTATTAATATGGCCCATTATGTCATTATATAACGAAGTTATGATTGAAATGCTTAATAAGCAAGAGTTGAGTAACAGCGGAGGTGGCTTAGGAGCACGAAAAGAAGAAATATTTCATTTTACTTTCACTTACATTCAATGTTATTAAACAAAATATTTCAAAACTTACATTTCACTGAAAAATAGGCTTGTACTTTAGTTTGCTTGTCTTAAATTGCTTACCTGCAAAGATAATAATAAAACAGAATAAAGGATAAGTAAATAGTCATTGAGAATGTTCAGTTAAGCATTAAAGTTGGATAGTATATGCATTTCCTTCCCTCTAGCTGTAGGGAGTCGCTGTAATGTTATATGGACAAGATTCAGGCCTTGTGCTTGGACAGGACTGCATTTAGACGTTCATAGATGCAGAAAGTGAAGGTAAAGATTTTAATCTGAACACTGTTTCACTGATAAAAACAAATACAAAACGTGAAACTAAATGTACTGGAATACCCTTTAAACTGCCAACATCCATACAGTTTACATAAACATTTTCCATTAGCATGAGCTGAGGTACATTACAGCAAATATGAATCTTTTAAAACGAGTTAAGTGGAAAAAGAAGAAAAAAAATTGAAAATGCAGACAGAAACAGTCATAAAAAAATAAAATCCGATACTATGCAGCAGAATTGTCTGTTTCACTTTTTTATGTATGTATGCCTGCATATTTCTACGTTTGTATGTGCGCATGATTGCATCGATAACAAAGAAAACACCAGCAACAACTATTGACAAAGGCCCGTTAAAGCGAGAAATGGAAAACAGAAAACCAACGCTGCACGCTTTATCTGCCTTACGCTGCTTCGTTTCGTTTCGATACTTTTTTTTTCATTAGAATTCCACACTTAGCTAAGAAGTATTTTCAATTTCAAGATATCTAAAACGTGCCAAGGCTTTTGAGCAGCAAGAGAAAAAAAACACAGCAAAAGCCGGTGCTTTCAGCAAAACAGCAGCTAAAATGAGAGTATCAACATGAATGTTCAAATGTGTGACATTGTGTATACCCTGCAAAAAATGCGATCACTCCGGGATACATCCGGGACAACTCGCAAGGGAGCATGCGATTACTACCCATTTGTATCTCTTTATATGGGTTGAAGTGTTCTCTTTTGTTTGAGCATGTCCTATGAAGAGACTAATTGTACCCAGTTTGTACCCGAACGGGTAGCAAAAGCGCACAATTGTACCCGAACAGGTAGCAAATGCGACACATCCATTTGTGCGACTAATTGTACCCGTTTGATACCCTTTCGGGTACAATTCGTCTACAATTAGTATACATATGTACCCGTTCGGGTACAATTGGGAACAATTGTAGACTAATTGTACCCGAAAGAGAGCGCTCCCGGACAAATCTTTTTAGAGACTCGTCGCACACTTTTTTACAGGGTAAGCAAAAGCTCATGTGTGTGTGTATGTGTGTGTGTTTCCGCTTTGACGCATTTTGTAAATAAATCAATCCTATCAGCACATCCACGCAACAACACACTTATGTGTTATAGGTATGTACAATGAGCGAATGTGTTGTGTGTGACTTGAATTTACGCTGTCGAAAACGTCTTCAAAATCATTTGCGCATGTGATAGGAGTATCAGCAATATGAGAAGCTGCGACACATGCCTGATGGATGCACGATGATGGCACATACATACAGAGACATCTAAATAAATAGATACAGTAAAGGTGGCGAAGGCAAGCAGAGAAGCAGAGAAGAAAGGAGAGTAGGAGAGTAGGACAGAAGAAAAAAGACAAAAAAGAATGCGTGGAATAGCAAAAAAACATGCAAAATCATATGAATATTTAAGTGTGTGTTGGAGGTTTTCATTTTGGAAATTCAATTCTAAGCAAATATGAACCGCAAAGGCACATGTCAAAATATACATAAGTTTTGTAATGCTTGAGGAGCTTAATTCGATGGTGGTGATAGCTGTTTAAGTAAATACATACTTACGTGAATGTTCAGTGAAATTGAAAGAGCGTAATTTAAAGATGGCGATATCTTATTGACGTTTAGAAATCTTAGTGGAGGAAATTACTGAAGGATATAAGGATAAGTTCAGCAGTTTTTCATAAATTTTTAGGTATGTCTGAAATAGCAATTTTATAAAAAATGGTTTTTGTTGTTGATATTTATTAACCCGAATAACCCTGAAGCTTGTTTGCAAAGATATTGTGCTGATTTTATGAGGATTGGTCATTAGGACCACGAATAAGATGCATACAAAAATTGACATCGGTAAGTGTCCTGGATCCTGAGATATGTCCTGTTGCCATATGGCAACGCCAGGGCTGGTAGGGTACAGGTTTTTTTCTAGGAAAATGTATTGAAAATTCACATTTTTTGGGCGGTTTTGACCAAAATGAGGAACTGAAAGACTTTTACAATGATGAAAATTTTATTTTTAGTGATTTTTCATAAATAAAATACTAATGTAATATATAGTATGGCTTGAAATGCTTCAAATAGTTCCCAACGTTGTGTTTGTTGCACTGCGTTCGAACTATTGAACTGCATTCATCGCCGGCACATCTTCGTTTTTTATCAATAGGCACAACGATTCAATTATAGCACATTGTGGTTTCCAGACTGCCACTGCATTTGCGTTTGGCACTTTTGACTTGAATAACATCGAGATCCAAGGTTTCAATCGCCCCTTCAAATCTGTCTACACGATCGCCACTGGCAAATTCAATTTTGCTCGAAGTTGTCCAGCAAATAAATTGTCAGGTATGCCCCGTAATCATCATAGCTTGCATTATCTTCAACGCTGCTTGCACCTTCTTCCGGTAGTTCTATGATATACTAACTCCGAACCAAAGTCTTCTAGATAGTCTAAGATATCCTTCAGCGATAGATTTATATACGAGATAATCAATTTATTTCATTAAAAAACCATATATAATACCATAAACAACGGCAAATGGCCGGAAAATTTTAAAAATCTTTCAGAAAAAAACCTGTACCCTATCGACCCTGGCGTTGCCATATGGCAACATGAGCAAAAAACAGCAAAAAAATCATCTCGAACTCAATTTTTTACACTACTTATTTTCTTTTCATGAATTCTGACTAAAAACCTTTTCAAACCATGAAACTCGATAGTGTTTTTGATTTTTTTTTAATAAATTATAGTCACTTACTTATTACGTCTGCTGATATTTTGTCATTTTTTTCACTTTTTTTGTTACACTCAACTTCACAATGTTATAACTATGAAATATTTCACTGAAATTTTATGTTCTGTGCAAAAAGTGTTAGCGCCGATATTTCTGCGTCATAACGGTTATCGCACACCCTTTTACCTTAATTCATTCAGTTCTTACAGACTTTCAAAAGAGCCTCTCATTGCGTTGCCATATGGCAACGCCAGGATTATTCGGGTTAATGATGGCTACGATGATGATAATGGCCATGATTATAGGTGATAGAGGTGATAGTGATGATGATGATGATGCTCAGGATGATGATGATGATGATAATAATGATTATGAAAATGGTGAGAATGGTGCTGATGATGAAGATGGTGATGATGATAATGGTGATAGAGGTGATAGTGATGATGATGATGCTCAGGATGATGGTAAAGACCATACTTGGGTAATACTGAGTAGTAATTGGACTATTACGTACTTAAATACATTATATTTTGATCTTGAAGTAATGAGTCCGTACCAAGTACTTTCAGAATATTCAAGTACTAGTACAAGTTCAAGTACATTTTTCAATTCTTTTCAAGTACATTCAATTTTTCAATTACTTTGAAGTATTTGCTAAAAATTCAATTCTTTTTCAATTCTTTGTACTTGTACTTGTACTAGTACTTGAAAATTTGGGAATGCAAGTACCAGTACTAGTATAATTCTTTTAAAATGTACTTGTCACAAGTCGTACTGGTACTTGATATTACCCAGGTCTTGTAAAGACGATGTTGATGATGCTGTTGATGATGATGTTGATGATGATGATGATGATGATGATGATGATGCTGATGATGATGATGATGATTGTGGTGGTTATAATGATAATGATGATATTGATGATAATGGTGATAGTGATAATGATGATGCTCAGGATGATGATGATAATGATGATGGTTATGATGATGATGATGATGATAATGATGTTGATGATGATGATGATGTTGATAATGATAACGATGATAATGTTTATGATGATAATGATGATGTCTATAATGATGATGATGATGATGATGATGATGATGATGATGATGATGATGATGATGATGATGATGATGATGAAAATGACGATGACGATGCGATGATGATGATGTTGATGATGATTGTGATGATGATGATGATTACGGCGAAGACGAAAATGATAATAATAATGGTGATAATGATGATGACAATAATGTTGATGATGATTAAGATAACGATGATTATTATGGCGATGATGATAATGATAATAATAATGATGATAATGATGATGATAATAATAATGGTTATAATGATGATGAAAAGATAGCAATTGATGATCATTATGGATGATGATGACGATGGTGATGATGATGATTATGATAATAATGATAATGATTATGGTGATGATGATGTTGAGTGATACTGATGATGGCAATTTGGCAATCTGATTATATACATACCATTTAACCCTTGGCTTTGATTTCTAAGACATTTTCTTCCAACATCAAGGAAAATGCTCACAAAAAAAGACTTTAACTTCCATGTATCTGAGTTTTTAACAACAATAACCGCTTCTGTGTTCTATGGCGGGGTTTTTAGTTTAATTTTTCAACATTTGTTCCCATCTTTTTCCGCTTACATTCTTAATATGTGAAGCTTTCATTTTTCACAGTTTTAATGCCCCGCAGTATTACCAAAATAACATACATACGTACACATTCATATGTGCCGTCCAATCAAGCAGTAAATTGCACACAATACTGAGGTAAGCAACCTTAGCACAGCTGTGCTTAAAAAAACAACCAAGCAACAAAAAAGGGCACACAAAATCCCACGAGGAGCTGAAATTAACCCTCGCACAGAACCGCCATGCTGCACATAAACCAACACTTTTGGGTGCACTAACCCGGAAAATCAACAGTGTGACATGACATGGTACGAAAAAAACAATATTTGAACAAAAAATTAAACAAAAAAGATTGCAAAATAAATACATATCAAAAAATGAAATAGAGGAGAGAAGCAAGAAAAAATATAAAAAATGGATACGAAAATACAGTCACAAAATTAAAAAAATCTATAATATAAAAATTAGTCGCATTTTCCTCCCTGATGATTTAACTCCAGAACGACTGGACTGAATTAAATGAAATTTTGCACGTAGTTTTTGATTGAGCCCGACATGGTTTATGGCCAAAAAAAGTATAAGAATCCGGGAAGGTTTTGAAGATATTCCACAAAATGTGGACCAGGGTAACCCTATAACGGGTTCGTACGATATGGGTATCAAATGAAAGTTGTTGACGAGTGCTTGAACAAGGTGTAGTTGTTGGTCCCATATAAGACCCCGTATTCGAGGTATTTCCTGAAATATGTACCAGGTGTGACCCCAAAAGGGTTTTCTACAAAATGGGTATCAAATAAAAGGTGTTGGTGAGTATTAAAAAAAGAGGTGATTTTCAAGACCCTATGCGACCCGTTTTCCGAGATATCGGCCAAAATGTGGATCAGGGGTAACCCTAGAAAATCTGGAGGGATAGAATAGGCATAGGGATAGGGCTAGAGATATGGATAAGGATAGGGATAGGTATATGGATAGGGATAGGGATAGGGATAGGGATAGGGATAGGGATAGGGATAGTGATAGTGATAGGGATAGGGATAGGGATAGGGATAGGGATAGGGATAGGGATAGGGATAGGGATAGGGATAGGGATGAGGATAGGTATATGGATAGGGATTAGCCATTAGGTATTCGGGATTATGGATTAGGGATTAGGGATTAGGGATTAGGGATTAGGCATAGGGATAGGGATAGAGATAGGGATAGGGATAGGGATAGGGATAGGGATAGAGATTCGGCAACACGGTAATCTAGGAATTTTCCTTTAGGCTTTATAGCAGGGCTGCTTACCTCATAGGCACTCAAAGCACAATTGTTTTTGTTTTGTTCCGAATCATAGGCACAGATACATATTTTCACTTCAAATATGAAAATAAAATTTTCTTTGCACTCCCATAAGCACTCAGATATAAAAAATTTTATATCTATGTGCCTATGATTCATATTGAATGTGCAGAGCAAAGGCACTTTGTATAGGAGCTCAAGCACTGCCGTAAGAAATCGAAATTTACAATAACAAATGTGTAATGAAAAAAAAATTCAAAAAATGAAAGCACTGTAAAAAATTTGTATTCAAAAAATGTTCTCTTTCGAGAACAATCGGTCCACAATTAGTCCCCGATTGTTCCCGTACGGGTATAAATGTAGACTAATTGTAGACCAATTGTTCCCGAACGGGTATAAATGTAGATTAATTGTAGACCAATTGTTCCCTAACGGGTATAAATGTAGATTAATCGCTTTCATCCCGAACGGGTATAAATGTAGATTAATCGCTTTCATTCCAAATGGATACAAATCTAGATTCCTTGAATGTAGAAATTTTACAAAAATGTGCAGTGTATTTAAAAAATTGTAGAACAACCGGTAAAACGAATGGGTGTTCAATAACAATTTTAACAAAATGTTGCCTAAAATATCCTATGAAAAAATCCTTTACATTACGCTTATATAATGCATACTCAAAACTTACAATTTTTTAAATTTATTTATTGAGATTTTTTTACAAAAGTAAAACATTATTTAAATATGCATGAACATTTACAATTTTTTAAGGAAAAATCTACATTTGTACCCGTTCGTGCTGAAAGCGAGTGATTTACATTTGTACCCGTTGGGGATGAAAGCGATTAATCTACATTCGTACCCGTTCGGGATGAAAGCGATTGATCTACATTTGTACCCGTTCGGTATGTTAGTGATTAATCTACATTGGTACCCGTTCGGGTATACAAGTTGAACAATTAGTCTCTTCATAGGACATGCTCGAACAAATGCGATCAATTCACTCCATATAAAGGGATGTAAATTGTATTAGTCGCATGCCCCCTTGCGATTGATCCCGGACACGTCCCGGATTAATCGCATTTTTTGCAGGGGAGCGTTGAGCAGGCCTGCTTTATAGGAATAAATTTTAGGCAGAACAACGTCTGGCGGGTCAGCTAGTTAAATATAAAAAAATTACACCACATGAAAAGCCATACCCCTACGCCCAGCCCGTTACAGCCGATAGTTAGGAGAACGCGAGTGAACTCTGACAGCCGGCGAATTGACAAGCGTAACAAGCAATCGTAGTATACACATAGGCGCTGTGGCGTAACATTAAATGACAGCGTAGGCGCTAGCAGTGGCAAGCATTAAAAAATTGCAAAGTGACAAGAACCAATGACCCAAGGAGTGAGAGAGGCACGCATGGGGGCCTATAGAGATCAGCAGAATGCCATCAAACTATCACTTGTTTAAATTGCAATAGCTGTTGCATGCCACAAAAAGCGGCTAGCAAAATAAAATGGATAAGCATGCAATTTTAAAAAATAAATGACTTTTCTGATAGTTTTTGGTTCATTCGGTTCGGCGGCTGGAGATCGAGTTTGTAGTACTCAAAAGCTTTGGCTTGGTGCGGATGCTTGCCACCAAATGTCGCATGTACATGTATATATACATACATATATGTGGTCACTGTATTATTTAATTTAATAAATATTAGTGAAATGGATGTATTTAGTATGATGTTTTAATTTTACAAAGTTTAATGAATTGATATTGTAATTGAATTAAAAATGAATGTAGGTATTTAATTTCGATACTCGTTGCAAAAGCACGTCTTTTCGGTTTTAAGTCTCGTCGCCAACTCCGCTCTTGCTCGTTATATAAGAAAGGTGGTTACCAGCCTGTTTGGTTATTATTCTACATGGATCGTTTATTGTAGACGGTTGCCAGATATTCCCACAACTCGGCCATCCTGCTAAGCATTCGTCTCGAATGCGTCGTCACGATTGTCGTTTTCATCAGGCCATGGTTTCATATACTCTGCGCACGTTGTGGTTTGTTTGGAACCTTCGCCTTCGCCAACACGAACAACATCATATGTATCATTTGGTTTAATATTGGTAACGCGGTAGGGCCCCAAAAACTTTGGTTTGAGCTTAAGGCCTCCACCGAATTGTGTTCGTTTAATAGCTACCATATCGTCGCATTTGTAGCTTTTTGATGGTTTACGTCTAAGGTTGTATGATTTTCGGTTTTCCTCTTGCATTTTGAGTATTTGTTCTTTCGCCGTCTTTCGAATTGCTTCACGTTCGTCATCGAAACTTGCAACGATTTCGTCTTCAACCAGCTGCCTAATATGATGATCGTTTTTTGTACGAATTTTTATGCCTATTAGAAGTTCGAATGGAGTTCTGCCTGTGCTTCTCGTGTAAGTAGAATTCACTGCTTGCTGTACATCGCCAACGAAACGATACCATTTTGTTGGATCATCAATACTGAGTTTTGCCAAAACGTTCGTGATTGTTGCGTTCAGTCTTTCTACCTGACCGTTTGCACGCGGTAGACCGGTAGTAACTTGATAGTGTTTAATGTTTTCAAATTCGCAGTAGTTTTTAAAATCATCAGAAGTAAATGCAGACCCACGATCGGATATAATTCGTTCAGGGTTACCAAAATTGATACTTTGCATTTCCAATTTTGCAATTACTTCTTTAGCGGATGTCGTCTTCGTGGGATAAAGCCAGCAAAATTTTGTGAATGAGTCCACTACGGCAAAAATATGCTTATACTGTTTGCTTGTTGACTCCAGCGGTCCTAGAAAGTCAACGTGATACGTTTGTAGTGGCTGATCCCCTTTATTTAAGGAATGAAGTTCGCCTTCTTGTTTACCACGCTTTCTATTTCCAACTACACACGGTATGCAGTTTGCGATGTGACTACGAATTTTATCTTCGAGTTGGGGTATAAAATAGTCTTTGTTTACAAGATCCTTTGTCTTCATAACAGCAAAATGGCCTCTATCGTGTGCTTGTTTAATTATTTCTCTTTGCATTGCTTTTGGAACAACCAATAGTTCGTCGTCGTTTACAATTTTATAAAGTACGTCATTTTTCATACAATAGCCGTTGTATGATGTTTGCTGCTTTAGTAATTCGCGTATTGTTTCTAGTTCCACATCTTGCGACTGCGCTCGTTGAATCTTGTCTAAAATACTATTGTCTCTTACGATCATGATTGGATGTCTGCTCAAAGCGTCTACGTGTCGCATTTGCGAACCAGATCTATGTTCAACAACATACTTGTACTCGTCTAAGAAACTAACCCACCTATATACCTTAGCACAAACGTCTTTTTTATCTAAGGTTTTCGTCAATGCCTTACAATCAGTGACTATTTTAAAGTGCAATCCAAGCAAGTACACTCTAAACTTTTTCATTGCTTCGATAACTGCTAGAATTTCTAATTCGTAGCTTGTTAGCTTTCGCTCAGCTTCCGTCGTTTTTTTGCTCATAAAGTACACAGGGTGTAGTTCCTTATCTTCTGGCGATCGTTGTAACAGAACTGCTCCATAGCCATCAATTGACGCATCTGTGTGTACTTCCGTTTCGAAATTTTGATTAAAAATTCTCAATACTGGTGCTGTGCTTAACAGTTCTTTTATTTTATTGAATGATTTTATCTGTTCCTCTTTTATTTCAAATTTAGTATTTTGTTTTCTTAGGTCGGTGAGGGGTTTTGCGATTATTGAAAAATTGGGTATAAATTTTCGAAAGTAACTAGCTAGTCCAATAAAACTTTCTAAATCTTTTAAACTTTTAGGTATGCTATACTTTGTTAAAGCTTCAACTTTACGTGGAGATGGGTAAATTCGTTGATTTTCAATTACATGGCCCAAAAACTCTATTTTCTTTTTAAGAAAGTGACATTTTTTAACGTTAATTTGGAGTCCATAGTCTTTACACAAGTTTAACACTTTTTCAAGGTAAATTAGTGCCTCTTTTTCGTTGCGAGCCGGAATAATTATATCGTCGATATATGGCAAAGCTATGCCTTGTCGTGTAAAATTTCTAAAAATTGCATTTATGTGCCGTTGAAAAACACTTGGCGCATTTGAAAGACCAAAGGGTACTTTCAAAAATTGATATTGTCCATTATGTGTTACAAAAGAGGTATACTTACGACTTTCCGGTGCTACTGACACATGGAAAAAACCATTTTTCAAGTCTATTGTGCTAAATATTTTTGCATTTTGTAACCTGTCGAGTTGGTCTTCAATAAGCGGTAGTGGGAAACGATCTTTCACTGTTACTTTGTTTAGTCTACGATAGTCTATGCAAAGTCTTGGACTACCGTCACGTTTTCGAACAAGTACAACTGGGCTACTAAACTCAGAATTGGACTCTTCAATAACACCGTCATTCAACCATTGCTCAACTTGATCGTCCACTATCGACCTTTCGCTTATTGGTAGTCTTCGAGGCGCACAAAAAATTGGATTTTCTTCTTTCAACACAATATTTAATTGCACATTTGTTGATTTACATTGATTTGGTTTATAAGTCTTAACGAGATCCATCACCTTTTGTTTAGCACTTACACTGGCACTTTCCTCGATATTCAGGCAATCATTATTTGTGTCAACTTCTATATTTAACACGGCTAATTCTTCACTTTCATTTGAATTAATGCTATTCAGTTTTTTAATATTAAAACCGGTAGGATTTATTGTAAGCTCAGCTTGTAAGCAAATGTCGGTGCCAATTATAACATCGACACTTAAATATTCTGCCGGCACGACACGAAAAAGTAAATTAAATTCTTCACCATCTATCTTTATGGTTTTTAAAATTTCACCCAGTGGTTTGTGGTTATTTTTCTTACCAAAGCCTGTTAAAACTACTTTCGAGCTATTAAGCGTTGGCATATTCAAAGATTTGTACACATTTACTGACATTATATTGACTTTGCTGCCTGTATCAAAAAGAGCCTGACAATTCACGTTATCGATTTCTACATTTTTGTGCATAAATTCATCTTTGTTTTCATTCACGATGTTTACACTTTTTGTTGAGTCGTTACTACTTTGTTTCACTGTACAATTTTTGGCAATATGACCAAACTGCTGACATTCAAAGCATTTGGTTCCCTTGCTCTTATTTTTGCATTCCGACGATTTGTGACCTTTAACTCCACAGTTAAAACAAATTATTTCAGTTTTGGAATTTTTCTCGTTACTGATTATTTTCTTTTCAACATCTTTCTTTACACTTTCTTTCGTTAGTAGTTGTTTATTTTTTTCGCGCATGACCTCGTAACATTTTAATTTGATTTTGAACTCTTTAATATTTGACGCACCGTATAGTATGGTTTTATTCACGTTTAAATCTTTGATGCCGTCTATGACGTACTGCATCAATGCACACTCTTCTATATTTCCCCTTGATGCTATATCTTTCATACGAAAAAAATATTCATGGACACTTTCATCTTTGTTTTGTTTTCTCTCAATTAATAATTTATGTAACTGCGCGCTGTTTGTGTTTGTTTTAAATTCACTCAATAAACTGTCTTTTAGTTTTTGCCACGATGTTATTCCCCTTTCTGTTGCTATAAACAGTTTCGCGAGCCCTTTCAATGATTTCTTTGCAAATATAAACTTTTGGAAATCATCCCAGTACATCAACGTAGCTGTCTCTTCAAATTCTTCTATCCACGTTTCGACACAAGCTTTTTCAGTACCGTCAAATGATTTTATCGTATCTTCTACATCACGGAAATTAATTGCAAAACGAGGTATAAAATTTGGCATCGTAATATTTCTAGCCATCACTGTATTATCGTTCGCTGTATGTGCAAAATTATTTTCGTTTCTTTGTTTTTCTCTTTGTTCGTCGCCGTTTGAACTTTTTCTATTCATTCTCTCGTCGTTGTCTTTGTTATTTGTGCACGTTACATTTGGAAAGCCTACTGCTCCTGCTACGTCATCGCCACTGTTTTCTTCTTCGTTTGCTACGAAAGACAAAAAGCAATCGTTTTCGTTCCTTTGCTTCGGCAAATTTGATGTTTGTGCTCGTTGATTTATATTGTTTTTGCTGATTTGGTTTGCGTCGTCGCTTGCACCGTCTACTATGCTCACGCCGTCGCCGTCGCTGCCATCGTCGCTTTCAGCATCATCGTCATCGTCGTCGCTTGCGATTGCGTAAAGCAAATTTCCCTTGCGCAAATTGTTGAAAATATGCAGCTTTAAATTTTCTTCTTTATAATTCAAATTCAAAACATTGCATATTGTAGCAAGATCGCTTGCACTCAAATTTTCTTCAATATATTTTATTTTATTTATATACTCGTCGTCATCTTCACTAAATTCGAAGCCAGAAAACTCTCGTAACCGCCTGCGATTGTTTCGGTCGCCTTCGCATTCAAATACAAACTTATGCAGCGCCGCTATGCACACTTTTTTACAGCGTCGCAAATTTTCGCGAACTTTCGGAAATGTTTCCAACGACATGACTGCGCACGAATGAGAAAAAAAATTCCGATTGTAGTTAATTTTTCTTTTTTATTGGTTGAGCCCCCAATATTGTGGTCACTGTATTATTTAATTTAATAAATATTAGTGAAATGGATGTATTTAGTATGATGTTTTAATTTTACAAAGTTTAATGAATTGATATTGTAATTGAATTAAAAATGAATGTAGGTATTTAATTTCGATACTCGTTGCAAAAGCACGTCTTTTCGGTTTTAAGTCTCGTCGCCAACTCCGCTCTTGCTCGTTATATAAGAAAGGTGGTTACCAGCCTGTTTGGTTATTATTCTACATGGATCGTTTATTGTAGACGGTTGCCAGATATTCCCACATATATACATATACTATATGTAGATATATACTTGCAACATTTAGTTGCATTTTACCATGCTTTGCTTTGCGGGTTTTTGGTCTTATTTTTTTTTGTTCTCATCTGTCACACTGTAACAAATGTTGCTGTTGCTGTTGTTGTTGCTGCTGTTTAATGTTGCTGCTTTTTTGTTTCATTTTTTTTTTGTTGCCTTTGGTGACTTTTGCTACGTGCTTTTTACACGCTTTTCCACATCAAATTTTCATTTTTCAACCATTTCTGCTTTGGCTTTTGGTTTAAAATTATTTTTTCTTTTTGCGTGTTTTCATTTTATTTTCCTCTCTTGGCTTTTTCTGCTGTATCATTATTACTTTTTTTTTTCTTGGTCGTCTATTGCCCTTTTTTTCTTGCGAATACACCAAAGTGAGAGCTCAAAGCAAATGGAAAATTAATGCGTTTGTTCAGCGTAGGGGAATAAAGCGGGTATTTGTGGTGTCATGTAGAGTTAGCTGGTGGAGGGTTTAAGTGGGTTGGCTTTTGGAGTTGTGCTTTATTTGACTGGTATGATGGATGCTTCAATAATTTTATTGACTTTTATTGGGTTTAGGGCTGGGACAAGGCAGACTTTATTTAGGGTTATTAACTAAGCTCTGCGCACTTTTGAGTTGACCGCCTAAAATTTATTTAGAATACATAAACAAAAATTTTTATTTAGTTTCAGTTGGATTTCGATCGAGTGGAGGATACGCCCAAAATATATATTTATTGATGACCATCGCACAAACTTTCAACCTTCACTTTAAGCTTTTATTTCACCTATTATTATTATTATTATTATTATTATTATTATAGGGCAATACTGCACCGCGACCTACAATGAGATCTGTTGTGCTATGCCTCATAGCCTAGTGTATATGGAGGCCTTTGATAAATTTAAGGACCTCCTCAGGCCTTTTGCTCCAAATTTCAAATGGATGCAGGGTCACACCTCCTAGGTGTGATAGCCTTTTCCTTGCGAGCGCATTACACTCGCATAGGATGTGAACCGGTGTTTCGTCATGCAGTTCACAAAAACGACATATATGTGTTTCCGCTAGACCAATTTTATATAGGTGATAGCGGAGAAAGCAGTGTCCCGTATAGTATCCAGTTAAGATACGTAGGTCCTCCCTTCTTAAGTTAACGAGTCTATGAGATGCTCGTTCTGATGGGATTATAAACAATTTGGCCTGTCTTTGTCCGTAAACATTCGCCTAATGCTGCCTGAACTGTTTATTTTCCCATTCGCGTATGGTCTCCCTAATGTATGCTTTGGTTAGCCCACAAAAGGGTTCTGGACCATAGAATGCCGAAGTTGCACCCTGCTTTGCAAGCCCGTCGGCCTTTTCGTTGCCATCGTGGCCTGCCAGGGACCCATCCCAGTAATAGCCTGTTTTAGACTCCTAGGATGTTTAGCACCGTCAGACATTCGTCTACAAGTTTGGATGTTATTGTGTAGGACTGCAGGGCCTTTAAGGCTGCCTGGCTGTCCGACAGAATGACAATATTTTTCGAGGATAATCCTCTTCGAATGCATTCTCTGCAATAAATTTCTATTGCATGGATTTCAGCTTGAAAGATAGTGGGGTAGTTTCCCATTGGTATCGATTTACTAAAGTTCGGCCCAAATATACCAGCCCCGGTTCTGCCATCCTCAAGCTTTGACCCATCCGTGTACCAGACAATCGAGTTGGTAACAGAATATGGATTCCCGTTTTTCCAACATGCCCGGTCAATGATTGAGACCTCAAAGTTTCTGGAGATCCTCAACATTGGACTTATTGTATCTCTAATGTACAATAAAGTAGTTCCTATGAATTTCTCAGCTATATTCATATGTCCTGTCAAATTTCCTGCCTTGATTTCAGAAATGTTTTGTAATCTCAGTACACTTAATAGAACACTGAGAGCATCAGAAGGGCAGGTTTTCATTGCCCCTGTTATGCCAGCGCATACTAAACGATGCAGTTTGCTAAGTTTCAGCACTGCTCCCCTTTGCTTAATCTTTGGCCACCAGGCCAAGGATACATTTGGTTTTACCACAGTGTTGAAAGACCAATAGGTCAATCTTGGTGACAAACCCCAAGTTTTCCCAAATAATCGGGAACTAGCAAAGAAAGCTTTTATGGCTTTGTTTGTAGTTGAATCCAAATGAGCATTCCAGTTGAGGGTTTTGTCCAATAGGACCCCCAGATATTTTGCTACTTTGGGAAAACTGATCTTTGTACCACCCAGAGTCGGCTCCTTTAGGGAGAGCTTTCTCCTCCGGGTGAATGGTACAAGGACAGTTTTATCAGGTTTAATTTTTAGTCCTTTGTCGTCACACCATCCCTTAATGATGTTCAGAGCTTGTTGCATTCGGTCCGATAGCGAAAGACGCTCTCGAGCGCAAGTGTATTAGAGCTGGGCGCCATTCAGGGCATCCTATTTTTTCTATGTAGGTATATTGTATGTAGGCAACAAAGTAACAAATAGAAAAGCGTAAAATTTCCTACGGCTAAACCAAACACATGCCACACAAACCAATCTTATCTACTTGTCGCCAACCAATACACCCAGTGGTTTCTGTTTCTTTTTTTTTTTCTTTTTATCTCTGTTAGCCCTCAAGAAACCAGTGCGACAAATCGCCAAGTTTACACTTAAGTATGTTTGTATGTAAATATGTATGTATGCAGAGGTAAACAAAGCTAAATCTGTAGATGATGCAAAGCCACAAAAATCCTATTTGTATAATTTGTTTACACAGCGAAGCCGAACTACACACATTTGTAGAAACGTACAAGGATAGATAGGGATGAAGATGGAGGTCGCCGATTGCTTGCTTAGAGACAAGTTGGCTAGTAGCTAACTGTACACCACAACAACAATAAATAAAGCTAAGCTTGAGTGGCCGATGAAAATATTTGCAAAATAAAAATATAACAAAAAATAGATAAGGAAAGGCAAATTTTTTCCACCGCACAGAAGCACATTGTGTACCACCAAGCTTTCAGTCAGTGAAGTTGCCCTTGTATGTATCTACATTAGGCCGTCTAACTTTATATGGACGAAAAAAAGAGTGCACCCACCATATTATTATTTTTTGGAAAACATTTCCAGAAAAAATTGTTTTTTTTTGTGCTGTACGCCGCTAGATGTCGCTGAAATATTTTTTTTTTCTTCGGTAAAAATAATATTTTTTACAGAATTTCTAAAATAGGGGTCAAAATAACCCTTTCTTGGGGGTGCTATAAGGTTAACATGTTCTAGAAAATTATTTGCCATAAAATTTCAGTAGTGGACTACTCAGAAAAAATCTTTGTAAATTGAACCTAAATAACCACAGCAAGCGAAAAACTTATATTCCTTTTAATGTTAAAAGTGTTTTATTTCCAGTTCAACTAAAGCGATCGAAATACTTCTTTTGCAAAATATTAATGTTTTTTGACGACGTTTGACACGCCTTCAAAAAAAGTTACATTAAGGTGGTATAAATAAAATACTGGGTTTAAGTGACTCCAATGGCGCCCATAGTGTTAATATAATTATAAAGGTGAAAACCTCTTCTCAAACCAAAGAGATTGGTGTTTCAAACTTAGGAATCGGACCATAAATACCCAAGATAAGAAAAAATTAATTTTAGCGACATCTGGCGGCGCCCAAAAAGAAAATAAAATTTTTTTCCAGAAATGTTTTCGAAAAAGAAATCATAGCGGG
Source organism: Urophora cardui (assembly GCA_960531455.1). Classification (NCBI taxonomy): domain Eukaryota; kingdom Metazoa; phylum Arthropoda; class Insecta; order Diptera; family Tephritidae; genus Urophora; species Urophora cardui. The sequence goes on along the minus strand of OY482670.1, from coordinate 145,245,700 downwards.
GGGCGTACGGTGGACTTTTTTTTTGGTCCATATAAGGCGAGACGGCCTACTGTACATTATACATACATACATATCGAGCCGTATGCGCCGGAAAGATGTAAAGGCCAAATTCAAAAATGTTCAGGAGAAGGTTTTTTAAAATTTTTTTTACTTTCATTTCTTTATTTCGATTTCTTTTTTTTTTTGCTTTCGACAATTTTTAATCAACTTTAACCACCAAAAATATAAAACTATACATTTCTAAAACGAAATTTAACGCTGATCCCGAATAGCATATCCATTTTTTTGTGGCAGACCCTGTTTCTGAGATATCGGTAAAAATGTAGAAAAAACAAAACCGTTTATACAAGAAATTGCATGACATACATAAGTGCATACAAAATTGTATTAGCGACCGTAGCGATTTGGCATCTAATAAGAACTGGTAAAGAGAATCCCAACAAACATTTTTTGCCTTTGCACTTAAAAATTGGTCATGTAGTTTGGTTACAATGGCAAAACGAATGAAAAATCTAAGTTTGTATAAGGAATTTCAGATCCGACTCCTATCTATCCCATAAAGAATTTAAATGTGAACATTTTGAGACTACTTTTGCAATAATGGGATGTATCAGTATTTATATTTACCTATTTTTTATACTCAGCTGTACTAGTACACAGAGTATTATAGTTTTAATCACACAACGGTGGATTGTAACAGAATGAAATAATCGAGATAGATATATACTTATATATATAAAAATGATCAGGGTGAAAAGAGAAATCGATTGAGCCATGTCCGTCCGTCCGTCCGTCTGTCCGTCCGTCCGTCCGTCCGTCTGTAAACACTCTAACTCGCGCAAAAATTTAGATATTTTGATGAAATTTGAAATGTAAGTTGGTATCGACACTGGGACGGTTGCTATTGAAAACGGGCGAAATCGGACCATGACCACGCCCACTTTTCCTATATAGAGAAAATCGGAAATTTGGTATCTCAGCCACTAATATAGCTAGAGTGATTAAATTTTACCCACGTGTTGAGCTCAGGCCCCTAAGAAGAAATTTGATGGAATTTTGGAAAATGGGCGGTGCCACGCCCACTTATTAAGGAGCAAACATTGAAAGCTTTATGAGTCATAACTCAGAAACTGTTGAAGATATATCGATGAAATTTGGTACGCGTAATTTGCTTACTTAGGCAAATGTTTGGCCGAAAAATTGTCAAAATCGGTTGACGGCCACGCCCACTTTTATATATGGGTATTATAAAGTGGCCTAATAAAAACATTTTAAGCGATATCTTTGTCAAATATAAAGATAATTCATTGAAATTTTGTGGCAATAGTTCCACAATAGACCGGAAACAAAAAATAGACAAATTTTTGAAAATGGGCGTGGCACCGCCTCTTTTTAGACAAAGGAATATACGAGATTTCTTAGCCTATAACTCGACAAATAATTGAGATATTATGACGAAACTTGGTTTATACACTTTTATAACTTGTATTAATAGACACGCAAAAATTTATTGAAATCGGTTTATGACCACGCCTACTTTTTAACAAAGATATTTCTGGAACACCATTTGGGAATTTATAAAGTGACATCTTTGTAACTAGAAGTCATAAAGGAATGAAATTTTGCACAAAGAATAATGACTGATAAAAATTTTGAAAATGGGCGCGGCACCGCCCACTTTATGCAGCACTTGCTTTATATAAAATACGCCGTGTTTCCATCAAACGCAAACAAACAATGAAAGCATACAGCTGAGTATCTAATGTTCGATTCCACTCGAACTTAGGCTTCCTTACTTGTTATTGAGAGTTCTTAACCTAGCATTTTCCGTTTCTTTATAAAACTTTATTAAGGAGTAACATTTAACATTATTTCTTTCCATTTATTATGAGTTTTGAAGTCCACATTGTCTCTCAAAACAGTAATCAATAGGATAAAGAATGAATGGAATAAAAAAATTAATGGATTTCGCTATTTTAAGGAGAGGATAAATAATGAGGGATGTAAGTACTTTTGGCTATGCTTTTGTAATTTTCTGGATTTGTCTCCCATCATATCCTTGTTCCAAGATCCTTGATATCGCGTTTCAAAAACTATTAAGTTCTGATGAAATCTCTCGCCATGTTCATCACTTTCAGCATCTACGTTTGGAGGGAAATTATCGAGATTCAAGAAATTAATTTTGGAGAAATTTTAGAAATACACAACCAATTTGTTTAAAACTGCTCTAAGCAGTAACAAAAGGGACCCTAACTATCGTCAAATCGTTAGAACTTTATTCCAAAGTTATGGCGCAATAAAGTGCAATATGCCGCACAAGAAAACCATATTGGTCATCTATATGTAAAAAATACAAAGTAGAAGTCTTCAGAGTGATAAAACCCTTGGTTAAATTCCAACAAAACCCCGTTAAATTTGTTTATTTGTCACTAGTCTTCAATAATTTGAAAAGCAAAAAAGATGTAAAAGCCACTTCGTACTCACAAAGAAAGTAAACAAACTTAACTTATGTACTTACATCAAAATTGCTTTTCATAACGGTACATTTTTCAGACATAAAATTTCTGGAGAAGGTGTGGGTGATGACAAGTAAGCCATTTCTACAAAAAAGTGAAAATCGGAAATCATGGCCTTTACATCTTTCCGGCGCATCCGGCTCGATATATTTGGTACTACAATTCGGTGCAGTGAAATAACGCCCGTGGAATTAACGCCCGCGGGCGTTATTTCCCAAAAAAGGTAATAACACCCTTGGGCGTTTTTTCTTTTCTTGAAAAAGAAATAGCGCCTGCGAATAAAACGAAATTAAACCCGTTGGTATTATTTCCACTCAGAAAGGGAAAGAACGCCCCAGCGCCCTATTCGGCGATGTGGGCTTTATTTCCCTTTCGAAAAGGCAATTAAGCCCTAGACGGGGGTTTTTTTTTTTAAATATGGTGTATTAGTGGGAAAAGCGCCGCAGGCGAAAAATTGGAATAAAAAACCTCGCGATTTTTTATTCCAATTTTTGGTTTTTTTTAAATATGGTGTTTGTTTTATTGGAAAAAGCGCCGCAGTCCAAAAATTGGAATAAAAAATCGCGCGATTTTTAATTCCAATTTTTCGTTTTTTTTTTTTTTTTGAAATATGGTGTATTATTATTGGGAAAAGCGCCGCAGCCGAAAAATTGGAATAAAAAATCGCGCGATTTGTTGTGTGTTATTTGTTTTACCAAGCCACGCGATATTCTCTTAAGCCCATGCAATCACTTTAAATTGTGTGCGGATTGCTTTGGAGAGCACAGTAAGGTTGCAATTGTAAATGGCAATAGAAATATTTTGTGCCCGGTTTGTCGTCAAATTGTTGAAAACTCTATAAGAGTATTTGTTTAGATTGTGGTCTGAAAGTGCCAATATGTATGTAATGAAGTTTTGTTTATTTTGATTGAGTATTTAAATATTTACTTACTTACAGACCTTGAAAATTCTTAGTAATAAATGATTATAGAAATTTACTGAAGCTTTGTTTATTCGATTGAGTATTTGAATATTTAGAAAGGATTTAAGAAAAAATTGAAAGAATCGAAAAATTGGAATTAAAAATCGCGCGATTTTTTATTCCAATTTTTCGCCTGCGCCGCTTTTTTCCCTAATACACCATATTTAAAAAAAACCCGTCTGCGGGCTTAATTGCCCTTCCGAAAGAGAAATAAAGCCCATGGATCAAACGAAATAACGCCTGCGGGAATTATTTCTTTTTCAAGAAAAGAAAAAACGCCCGCGGGCGTTATTTCACTGCACCCTACAATTCGTCTGTTGGACACCATGGCGTATGAGTGTTTACAACTTTTTTTTTAACGACAAACTAACTACTTTGTATTTGGTATTTATGTATGTATGTATATGTCGGTGAAAAATATATATGACTTTCATGCTTGTGTGTGTGTGTGTGTGTTTGTGAAGGGCTAAATCATGCATCCGTAAGTGGCTGACACTACAACAACAAAGCGGCATGAGTTTTGCCTCGCAGGTGGTGAAGTGCTAATAAATAATATTGTATGTATAATTGTATGTATATATGTCAGCATATACAGTGTTGGCAAAAAATATTGCCAAACATAAATCCTACTCACATTGGTCAATACAAAGCACATAAATAATAGATTGTATGAAAATGCTTAAAAAAAAAAAACAATTGGAAAAGAAAAGTGAAAAGATTTTAGTGATTTTGTTCTTTACTTTTCCGTGTTTTTTTGCGTAAAGAATAAAAGTGCTTTTGAATTTTTTTTTTGTTCACTCAGAGCTCAATAATAAATCATATTTGCATTCTTATAGCCACACTTTTTGTCACGACTGTACCCACAAACTAAACAAACATAAAATTTAACACACATAAGCACACTAGTAACATATTTGCATAGCAAACAAAAAATAAAAATAAAACAAACAAAAAAGTAAGTACACAGTTCCCATGTTCGTGTGCAGTTTGTTTAAGTTTGCGATTTTGATTTTACTAGCCGCCGCTCACTAGCAAATTTGTAAGCTCACAAAAAATAAAAAATAAAAATGTATTTAAAACAGGTGTTTGTGCGACTTAAATACATACTACATATTTATGTATGCATAAGAACATACTCGTTGGCGCAACTGCAAATATTAGTTTAGTTTTTGGCGCAGCAATAAAACTGAAACGCAAAAAAAAGCTAAAAAGTTTTATGGAAATTTTGTGTTTATTTTTGTTTTTTTTTATGCTTTGATTTGTACGTTTTGCATTTTTGCATTTTTTTTTTTTTTTTTTTTTTATGTTAAAATTAATATTATTTTAAGTGAGGTAAATAAATATTTTGTGCAAATTTAATGACGACAATTTTGGGTTTTTGTTGAGGGTTGGCTAATGATGGTAACGTGTGAGGAGGACATACATTAGGGCGGAGTGAATTGGGGCTTTTTTTGAAATCATTATTGCTTGGCCTGCAGAAAGTTGCCTTTCTAGTAAAAAAGTAACACTGCAAAATATTATTGACCTAGTCCTTTATTTGGAGGTACCCCAATTCCATTAAAGAATGGACAAAATGCTCCAGATGCATAAAATTCATTAGCTAGATAACACTAATTTGCTAATTTCTCATGAAAGTTTACGTAATTCTTCGATGGAAAATGTTTAAATCAGTGTCTCCAAGCTTACACAAAAATTCTGAAAATTCGAGGAAATTTCAAAAATTTTCAAAATTTTTCTAGGACTACTGCATTTCCCTTTATATTTCTTATTTTTTGTGCCATTTTCTCTTACCTTTACCGCTTTCGTTTCCTTTTCCTTCGCCATTCCCCTTCACTTTACTTCTCTTTCGGTTCCTTTCCTTTCCTTTTCTTTGCTTTCCTTTCCTTTCCATTCCTTTCCTTTTCTTTCCTTTCCTTTCCTTTCCTTTCCTTTCCTTTCCTTTCCCTTTCCCTTTCTTTCCATTCCTTTCACTTTCTCTTTCCTTTCCTTTCCTTTCCTTTCCTTTCCTCTCCTTTCCTTTCCTATCTTGAAAAGTAAATTTTTGAAATAGGTGGCAACCCTTTTAAAAAAAACATCTTTTTTATTATTAATCTGCAGTGAAAGCCCTTTCATATGACACTTCAAATTTAACAATCAAACAAACTGTAGAGTAAAAATTAATTTTTGAATAGGTGGCAACCCTTTTTGTACAAATTATAATAAATTACTTATTTTCACATGGCACCTGCAATATAAAAATAAAAAAACACTATATACGGAAAATAAAATTTTTAAACGGGTGGCAACTCTTTAAAAAAGAAATACAACTCATTTTCGAAAATCGGTATAACGTTGTAAATGTTATGGTTTCTACAAAAAATCCCTTAGCTTATTATATACATATAAAAGATATGTATATAAAGATGTCGGTACTTTAGTTTCCTTTGGCTAGCCAGTGATACCTTGAGCAAGTCAAAAAATAATGGTACGGTCGTAATTTGACTCACCCCTCGACTACACAATCGAAATGTCATTGTGTTTTTAGATCCGGCAATACAACAGAAAGTTTTTCGTTTAATAGAAAACTGAAGCAGTGACGTAAAGAAGGACAAATGTTCGCTGAGCAACGAAAGTCGAGTAGAATAAAAACTAAGCCTCTTATATAAGCTTCCAAATGGCTACGTAAGCTTATTGATAGGAAAAGTGTATGGTATTTTTTAAAAGAATTATTGGGATATCTAATATTCTTTTACGCAATTTACACCTCATTTAAGGTAACTATTGAAATTTACTACAATCACACAGCTGATTTTCAAGATTCGTATTTAAGTATTAAGCATTTTGAGCGGATTAAAGCATAAGTACTCATTACCTTTTTTATAATTTTTTTCCAGTAATAAATTTTCTTAAGTATTTTTAAAGCATTCATATTTCTTAACCGATCTTAAATATTTGCATACTTAATTGAATAAAACAAACTTTAATACAAATGTTCAAACTCACGGCTTACATTTTCAAGCAGCTTTAAAGATTAGCTATGTATGTGCATCGAGGAGAAGAGCGAAATAAAAGGCAAAAGGTTGCCCAGTGGAAGAAAAAAGGGTACTAAAACACTTAACGGTTCGTTACATTTTTAGCGCGCTTTTAATATATACACACTCATATTTTTTTTTTTTTTGTCTAAATCCCAAGCTAGCAACATACTAATGTGCCTACATTTAGCAGCATAAAACAAAGCATAAATTAAATTACAATACAACAATAAAGAATAGATGTGGGGCAGGAAGTGGGTAGCTCAGCTGGCGCAAAAATTGCAAAAAAATATATAACAGAATAAATCCTAGATATAATTTTACGCTTTCATGTACATCCGTACATACATACATACATACATACATACATACATACATACATATGTATAAGTATATATTTTGCGTATGCCTAAATTTGTGCGAATATACACATAAATATGACGATAAAAGCAAAGCTCTTCCAAGAGAATAAATTCAATATGTATTTGAGGGCGTAATTGAAGTGAAAAGATTTCCTTTTGTAAGCATATTGAATAAGTAAAAAAGATAAAAGAGGAGGATTAAATAGTAACTAATGCCAGTTCAGAAAGGATGTATTGTAGGTATAGCAAGTAAATTTGGTTTTTCGACATTAAATCCTTTTCGTTCTTGCTTTTTTGGCTTACAATTTGCATCATATTTTGCTTTTAATGCTTTTCAAACAATTCGATACCACTTATGCATTATCATCCACTACTGGTTGGAAAAAGCGCACAAAAATCCAAGAAATCTATTTTCGCATTTATAAATCCGTATACAATCACTGTTTGAGTGCTTGACTGTGCCCCTAAATAAATATATACACACATAGTATGAGTGTGCGTGTGTGTGCGTGTAAGCTTGAAGACAAAGGACCCATTCTGTTCTGTTTCCTAACACACCCACCAACACATTTTTATTTAAGCCAATTTTTTGCCTTTTCCTCACATACATGCGTACACTTCAACTTTTGAGTGTTTCATGCTTTTTTTGATAGCACAAATCATAAATAACAGAACTGCGATACATAGCAAGCAAAAAAATTAAAAAAAAAAAACAGATACACACACAAAGTTATCTACACAAAAATATTTGAAATGTAGCGTAAAATCGAATATTGTTGAAGAACGTTTACAAATCGGATCAGACAATGTAATGCATTGCATTTGAGCGTTGCATCAAATAGAGAATAGTTAGTTAGTTAAAGGTTCTGTTGTTGTACATAGAGATAGCAATCAGAGTTATTGCGAAACATTTTTATTTTATGTTGGTTTATTTTTTTTCGTTTGCAGTTAAGCATTAAAAGGGGAATCAAAAAGGAATAAAAGCCTGAAGCTAGGTAAATGGATTATATGTAGTTTGCTGTTGCATACTTTTAGGCAATTCAAATATTAAGAGAAAGTACATAAACTGCAAGCAAATCGAAGTAGATTGTTGATGGAATGTATAACAGAGCGATTTCCTGACTGTTTACAGAAAATGACTGAGTAGTGAGGTGGTGACTAACAAGTTTAATCGCTTTTCTGTTAAGTTAAATTTAATTGCAACTCTGCGAAGCATTCTCCTACACTGCCGCTTAAAATGCTGTAGATTTTGAATATAAAGCGCACAAAAGTATGCATTATGAAATGCATTTATTGTGCACCTACAATTATTTAAAAAAGGTACGCTGAAATGTATTTTATTTTAGAAAAAAGAACGTTCGTTTAAACTTTAAATTAAGCCAAAAAATATGGTGTCTACAATACCGCAATATATAACCCGACAAAAACACACAATATAATAAATAGCACAAACACTTAAGCACATCAGCAATGTCAACATAAACTCATCAACTTAATTGCCTTCATTAAAGAAGCATAAGCATAAGAGCAACACTTGCGTTGAAAAAAACCAAACCAAATGCACTGATCAAATTACGTTTGGAAAACCACAAGCATTTACCCTCTCTAATGCTGCATTATCATCACCAGGACAATTTACACACACACAAATGCACGAAAAGTAAAGATATCCGGATATTTCCATATATTAAGGCATTTCAGTTGAGGTTTTCGCTGTGTAATTGAGCTATCAGTTCTTTGACAGTGGCTAAAAAACACAAGCGCAAAAATGACATATGTTTTGATGAGCTTATTTTTTATTAAATGTGACATTTGGCATATAGTAGTGACAGCTGTGCAAAGCAGCGAGAGGAATGAGTGATTGCTTGTGTGTTATTGGCTAATACGTGAGGAAATGGTAATCACAGAGTCGAGCTGAAAGAAATAGGACCCTGGAGACATGTGGAGACATGTTATGGATATTAAGTTACGAAAACTACGAAAACCGAAATTTGGTTTGGAACGTAAAACAATTTAAGTAATTGATGATTAATTTAAGCATATTTAAATCCCTTATTATTAAGGGATATTTTTGAGAGCTTAGGTGGAGAGCGCAACTTGCAGATAGAAAGTAAAAAGAAAGTACACTCAGAGAAAGGTTGCGGGCTAAAAACAAGCTCTGTCGTACTTGAATTAAGAATTACAGAAATTAATGAAAAATAAATGAAATTTAAGTTTCCCCAATTTTGAATCAAGAATGGTATTCTTGAAACAAGTTAAAAAAATGAAAAAATCTTGGTTTAAGAATGAGATTCCTAATTTAAGACCACCAGAGCCAAATGTTTACCAGAAAATAAATAATTTCCAATAGTTGTTGATTTTTGTGTGCAAAATATTAATAAAACAAAAAAACAATTAGCTATTCCCACGTTGGGAAAGTGAATGGAGCTTCTCGTGAAATTGTTTGCTTGGAAAAAGGAACAGGTAAGAGTTATCGCGTTGATGAGAATTTAGCTTATGTTTTAATATGGCTTTTAATAGTTTGGCATAGATGAAGAATTACATCAAATGTGGTGGAGTGGTCAAACGAATAAAATGGGCATGTACATATGAACTACGACAGCAAGACTTTAATAATTTGGAAGCTATTGACTTTTATAGATCGTGGCCAAAATTGTTGGATTCCAGACCATCGGCGTTGGTAAGAAACGGTTCAAAATCGTTGGGTATGTGTGGTGAAAACTTGTGTTGGTAGTGGAAGTATTGAGTGAGTTTTTAACCGTTAAAAATATTACGGAAAAATGTATACCATTTTCTAAAATAAGTTCGGTATATGATATGTATGTATATGTAGATCTTTCTTATTTATAAATATGTATTTAAAGACTGAATTATATATAGTGATAATAGGAATTGCATCTCCATATAAATGTATATATATGTAATTCATTTGGTAAAATAAAAAAAAATAATTACAAAGAAATAAAATAAATTTATTTTTTATTTTTGTTAGGTGGGTTAAATGATTTCGAATTTTGAATTTCGAAAAAGTAGAAAATCAAGAATAATTGTTCCTAAAACAAAGTTGAACATTCTTAAAATAAGATTGTACATTCTTAAATCAATCACGAGTTGAGCTTAAAAGAAATCTATTCAAGCTTGTTTCAAACCGACAAGTTCTTAATATAAGCTCTTTCTTCTCAAAAATGCCGTACTAAAAATAATAATATATTCTTGATTTTAGGATTTTCAAGCTTAACAGACTTTCATAACGTTTTCGGCTCGATTCAAGCCTGCTATACTTAAATTTAGCTTGCTTTTTCTCTGAGTGTATGTTATATTGTAGAACGATTTTCCGTCAACACAACATATTCCTAACCTGTCGGAAAAGAAACGACCAAAAAGTAGTAAAAAAAGTACTTTCAAGGAACCACACGTGGGCATGTTCTTTTGTGTAGATTCTCGATTTTGCAGAATTAAGAACTTTCTGCAGTTCACTGTGGAAAATTGATGCAACAAAAGCCCTTTATATAAGTAAGTCTTTTCTATGGAGAATAAGCCTTATTATAAGGCATATAAACACCACATAAAGCCTTGTCAAGCTTTATTCCCATCGTGGATAAGGTTTGCTCTCAGAGAGAGAGAGAGAGAGAGAGTGAGTAGTCCTTCCCAGAGACGAATATTGCCTACCACACTACTTCTCCCCAATGATGTATACTACACATTATGAACAATTCCAACTAACATACAATGTGTATGGAAAAGTAAGTTGGGTTCACAAAAATGAATGTTGTTCATTTTTCTGTTTTTCTTCAAATTTTATTCTTGTTGTGTTGCTATGTATGTGTAATAAATTCGGAAATTCCATAGAAACAAAATAACAATCACATTGAAGAATTTTTTTTTGTTACAAATTCGTTTCTGAATCAAGCGATGATAGAATAAAATTGTTTAAAATTGTATAAAACCGATCTGAGTGCTAAAAAAATGCACGACTTCTTCATGGACGTTCTCCCTATCTAGATACATATGTATATTGGATTATTGGCGGATTTCGGTGTTTTCTTTTGGTGTTTTATGTGGGGTTTTCTTAAGTTTCCCTAATTATGCACGTTTCCTTAAATACATACCAGTAGCAGTCCCAGCATAAATTAACTGGGCAAGCCTATGTGTGAAGCAGTTATTAGCTCTTTGCGTAAATTTCTTTGCTGTATTATCTGAAAGTCATTGCATATGTACATACATTTGATTAGTGGGGATAGTAGTGGTTTTTGATTCGAAATGTCTACTTACAGCTTACAATGTAAATGGAATTGTGTACAACCCGCCTACATTCACCTTACAAGGTAAGCTAAGGAAGATTCGACGTGCCTACCTATAACTTACAATGTAAGCGGAATTGTATTCAGTCCGCGTACATAAATCTTACAAGGTAAGCGAAGGTAGATTCGATCTGCCTACCTACAGCTTACAATGTAAGCGAAATTATATTCAGTCCGCCTACCTTTACCTTACTAGGTAAGCGAAAGTAGATTGGAGGTGCCTACTAACAGCTTATCCTGTAAACGGAGTTGTATTCAGTCCGCCTACATCCACCTTACAACGTTGGCGCAGTAGGATTAGAACTACCTACCTACAACTTACAATGTATGCTAGTTAGTGATATGCTCATTGGATGAACACTTTACTACCCTGATTACTTTGTATGGAACGTGTAGGCGTTCACTTTACATTTGCGGCCATGTATATGAAAATGTTTAACAGATCTGTATATGAGGTGGTGTGCATTACAGCCTTACATGTGTGCATGACTTAATCGATTCTGTAAGCAACATTTTCGCCGCTGGGTTATAGCCTGATGATATCAACACAGGAAAATTAGCCTTACTATAAGTCTCTGCCCATACAACTTGTGGTCGCTTGGAATTTTCAGCCATTATTTCATACCCCTGCAAGAATTGTGTGACCGAAAGTACTACCACCATTACAAAAATATAATATTACCAACACATTTACACTCGGATGTGTTTTTAGCCAAGTGCAAAACTAATTAGATAGAATAGGATTGAATGAAATTTTAAAATACACATACGGGAACGTGATGAATGAAACTGTCAAAAAAAAAGTTCCCGATGCCCTTAAGAATGTGATAGGAAATATCCCAAAACTTTTGGTCACGCCTGGCGGTCATATGACCGCTCAAATGACCAGCACAGTTCTTGCAGGGAAGCCTATAAATCTTCCGGAATAAACCTTAAAAAAGCCGTAAGGTTGTTACTACTATTACATTGTTTAGTATTTGCTTTTATTATTTTATTAATATGTTTTATTATTGTTTTTATTATTGCTTTTATTATTATTTACATCATTACCTTTCCAATCTTATATTACCTACCTTTTTTATAAAAAAAATGAATAAATTTCCATAACAAATCGCATCAAATTATATTCATGCATAAATTTCCACGCTCATACACATTACCCAAAATTATCCCCGTGCGTTAGCTTCCCCTCTCTAACTTGCGTTGCGAGCGTGTAACTAAACATACATAATTTTCCTCCCCTAAATTCTACTCGCACACAAAATTTTGTTCACCTGACAACGCAGGCACACATACATATGTAACATGTAACATTTCATCTCAGCTCATCAAACTTGTAATGATACGTAGCTGCATCCATTTAACTTCAGTTTCATTCTAACTACCTTTTTTTCCCCTCCCCAGCTGCTTTCTAAACACAACGACACACGAGACAGACAAGGCTTCAAATCTCATCAGAGCGTTTTTACTTGCACACTCATCAACTTAATGTTTTGACTTCATGTTGGATTGCCATATTAGGTACCTTTTCTTTTCTTTTCCTTTTGTTTTTCTTGTTTTTTTTTTTTTGTCGCAGTGTGCGATTTCATCTTTATCATCATCATCGTTATATTTCTTTGTGTTCGACTTTTTTCTTTTTTCGTTTTCATTTCATATATTTTGACATTTCGTTCGTTATTAGTTCATCGTTCAGCTCACAGCTCAACGCGCTTGTCACGCAGCGCTCATCGACTTGTTGTTTCTGTTGTCAGTGGGCACGTTCTTTGGCTTTCTACTGCCTTTTTTGTTTTTTGTTCCTGTCAATTATATGACATATTTGTCATTCTTGTGGCAGTGTATGCTATCAATTTTGGCATTTTTTGTGCTTTCATTTTGGTTTTTTTTTTATTTTTGTTTTTTTTTTTTTGTTTTTACTTTTTGTTATACAAATCACATTTCATTGTCGGTTATTAAGCTCAATCAAATGTCTAAAAAGCGCATTTTTTGGTTGGCTCAAGTGGTGTGCACATTACATGCTGTGAGTGATCTTTAACCTGCTGCTGAAGCAAATATGGCAAATTAAATATGAAGCCTCAATTGCGTATTTTTTTCTCACTGTATAAGTTATAGCAAATTCTTAAAAAAAAAAAAAAAAAAAAAAACAATGGGGTGCTGTGATTTAATCCCAAGTGGCATAACCCCAATTTTTATACTCAGCTGTACTAGTACACAGAGTATTATAGTTTTAATCACATAACGGTGGATTGTAACAGAATGAAATAATCGAGATAGATATAGACTTATATATATCAAAATGATCAGGGTGAAAAGAGAAATCGATTGAGCCATGTCCGTCCGTCCGTCCGTCTGTCCGTCCGTCTGTAAACACTCTAACTCGCGCAAAAATTGATATATTTTGATGAAATTTGAAATGCAAGTTGGTATCGAGACTGGGACGGTTGGTATTGAAAATGGGCGAAATCGGACCATGACCACGCCCACTTTTCCTATATAGAAAAAATCGGAAATTTGGTATCTCAGCCACTAATATAGCTAGAGCGATGAAATTTTACCCACGTATTGAGCTCAGGCCCCTATGAAGAAATTTGGTGAAATTTTAGAAAATGGGCGGTGCCACGTCCACTTATTAAGGGTCAAACATTGAGGGTTTTATAAGCCATAACTCAGAAACCATTGAAGATATATCGATGAAATTTGGTACGCGTGATATACTTACGTAGGCAAATCTTTGGACGAAAAATTGTTAAAATCGGTTGACGGCCACGCCCACTTTTATATATATGGGTCTTATAAAGTGACCTAATAAAAACATTTTAAGCGATATCTCTGTCAAATATAAAGATATATCATTAAAATTTTATGGCAGGAGTCTAACTATGAACATAAGACAAAAACCGTAAAAATTTTGGAAAATGGGCGTGGCACCGCCTTCTTTTAGAAGCAGGAATATACGAGATTTCTTAGCCTATAACTCGACAAATAATTGAGATATTATGACGAAGCTTGGTTCGTAGACTTTTATTACTTGTGGTAATACATGTTCAAAATTTTAGCGAAATCGGTTGACGACCACGCCCACTTTTATATATGGGTATTATAAAGTGACCTAATAGAAACATTTTAAGCGATAGCTCTTTGTCAAATATAAAGATTATTCATTGAAATTTTGTGGCATGAGTTCCACAATAGACCGGAAACAAATAATAGACAAATTTTGGAAAATGGGCGTGGCACCGCCTCTTTTTAGACAAAGGAATCTACGAGATTTCTTAGCCTATAACTCCAAAAATAATTGAGATATTATGACGAAACTTTGTTTATACGCTTTTATAACTTGTGGTAATATACACGCAAAAATTTATTGAAATCGGTGTATGACCACGCCTACTTTTTAACAAAAATATTTCTGGAACACCCTTTGGGAATTTGTAACAAGACTTCTTTGTAACTAGAAGTCATAAAGGAATGAAATTTTGCACAAAGAATAATATTCATATGCTTAGTTGGCTACGCCCACTTTATGCAGCACTCGCTTTATATAAAATACACCGTGTTTTCATCAAACGCAAACAAACAATGAAAGCATACAGCTGAGTATCTAATGTTCGATTCCACTCGAACTTAGGCTTCCTTACTTGTTTTACTTGGGATTATGTCACCTATGTGGGAGTGACATAATCCCAAATAAAAGGGAGCCAGCAGGGCCGCCGAGAGAAAATCCGGGCCCGGGGTCAAAATAACTAAGGGCCCCCATACTAAATGAACAAATTCTCAAAATCAAAATTCAATGAATATATAGTTACGAACTTTAATTTATCTATACATGGCCGCTGTGGTGCAGTGGGTAGAGTGCTCGCCTGCTATGCCAGGCTTCTGTTTTAGCCACTCAAAAAAAAAAAAAAATGGACGTGTTTTTGTAGCGTCCGGAACGCAGTTTAAGTGGCTAAAACAGAGGCATTAAACTAAATTTCTGTCGCTAACATACTTTAATCATTAGCTGTGGCCTAAATCTTTCCTTTTATCATAAAACGATACAATATTTCGCGATATTTCTGCCTCAAAAGTTAAAAAAATCGTGCGAACATACCGTCCGAAACGCCCAGGATATACCCATATCGCTGTATAAGAATTTGCATCATACCGAATTTTTCTGTTGCAACAGAAAACGAATTCAAATTTATGCTGCAAAGTCGACGCCAAAAACCAACAATTCCTTAAGTGGGGTGCAGACACTTTAAGAGATTTATAAAATTTGTTGAAATTTAAAATGATTGCTATCTACGAAAGGTGATTAAAGGCGTTGTTCGTTTATTTTCTGTAAGCAAAAACTTGGATATCATTTTGAGATTCCCGGGCCCTCTAAAGCCCGGGCCCGGGGCAATTGACCCCCTCAGCCCCCCCTCTCGTCGGGCCTGGGAGCCAGAATACCAAATCACTCGAGTAGGTACTAGTGCGGAGCAAAATCGCGATTTTTGCTTCCAAATTTTAATTTCTTATAGACATATGTACATATTTATATATATTTTCATCTTTTTATAGACATATGTATATACTTGTACATATGTATATACCTATCGATAAAAAAAAAAAAAGCGCCGCAGGCGAAAATTTGGAATCAAAAATCGCGCGATTTTTTCTTCCAAATTTTATTCTTTTTATAGACATATATGCAATGTACACAAATATTTATATACCTATCGTTTTATTGAAAAAAGTCTGTATATATGTAAATATATTTAATTTTAATGTAATTTTTTAGTTTTAAAGTAATTTTTTGAGAACATGTGTATTTAAGTACATACATATTTCATCTTATACATATACTCAATGTATTATTTGTCGTTTTCGATTCGCCATCACACAAGCGAGGTCGGATCGAACAAAAATGTTTGAACCCATAATGAGTAGTAGCCATACTCGCTAACTGGTCGATAAAAATTACCCTCTGCTCGCTATCATTCACATATAAATTTGACAGAAGGAAATTTATAGCCAGCAGAGAAATTGTGAATCGAAAGCGGCTATTGTATAACAACATTAACTTTATTGTCAGCTTTAATTTTTTTGCTTAATGTAATAAAGTCTAAGAAAAAATCTGAAATGTTTTTTTGGGCTTGAAAATGACATTATCCCAATTGGGATTATGTCACTACGCCTAGGGTGACATAAGCTCAAGTAAAAAAGTTGGGATTATGTCACCCTAGGGGGAGTGACATAATCCCAAATAAAAAATTTGGGATTATGCCCCTTGGGATTATGTCAGGGTACCAAACAATGGTTATATAAACATATTTAGCAAGTGTAACGTAGCGTTACAATAATATAGCCACCACTGCCAAATACGCCTAAAACCATACTATAAAACAATACCTCATACTCTGCTGTCTACCAACAACACAGTGACCAGCACGACCGTTTCAGTTGTTCATTCGCATTCGCAGTCGCTTTTACATACGCAGAAAGCGCTGCAATTCTCAGCGGTATTATGGAAGGGCACATATAAAAGGGCCGAAGCAGCCAGTTTCGAGAGAGTCTCCGTAGGCAAAGATGACTTGATACGAAACTCTTTCTTGCTCTCCCAATTTCGCGATTTTCCCAGGGGTTTTATTTGGCTTTGTTGCCAGTATCAACACAACATAAAACCCCGCCGATCAGCTGTTGAGCAAATTGCTGGTACCAGAAGGGAAAACACGCCAAAATAAATTGGCATATTTGGTGGATTTAGATTTTTTTTTTATGTGTTAAATTTTGTTGAAATAATAAATAATTATGAAAAATACCGAGTTAATGGTATTGCGTGTGTGTAGTATGCAGTGCAGTTTATTGTTTCAACGCGAAAAAATTGTGTTTCAGTTAAAATCATAAAAAATATGTTAATGAGATGGATCGCGGGCAGCGGTTCCTCAGTAGATTTATATATATATATATATATCCGGTTAAAAATTATTATATTTCAGTTCTAATACATTCACATTTTAATGGAATTGCAAAATAGAGTAAAATATTTCTTAAAAAATACCACCCAACTACATGTATTATCATTCACCACTTTTTGTGCGTTATTCTTAATTTGCCTGAGATTGGGTTTCGAACACGAATATTCGGAATGCGGGAAAATCGTACTATCCTGTGTATCACTTTTGTGGTTATATCCTTATATTAATTTGGTATAAACAAAATTTTCAATAACATAAGGAAGCCGAAAAATACCCAGAAATAATATGTAAAATACCCATTTTCAGTTTTCGAACAGAGTGGCACCAATGAAAAATGTTATAAAAAATGCGCATTTTGACAGCGCTCTCACGAAATGAAGAGTTTCGTATCTAGTTATCTATGCCGTAGGTTAGCCGGCGGAAGCGTTTGCCTTTAAGTTATAGGCAGTTATCCGTCCGCCAGCTGGCCTGCTGTAGGAACTATTCATGGCGCTAGTTAGCCATGGGTTGGTCAATGCAATGGAGCGGCGCCGTTTAGGCATTACCCTCGACCGCCTTGACTAGGTGATGGCAGACAAGCAGCCTTTATGGCGCCCGATCCTCCTTCCTTGGTGAAGGAGGCAGTCATGGCGCCTACACTTGGCCCGCCCTAACTCTGGCTATGAATCAGTCTGTATGGCCACGGAGAAAGTCGCTGTGCCGATCGCGCATACCCCCTCAGTCCTCTAACTGGTATACACGCTAAGGCTCCATCCTCCATTCAGCCCTTTCCAATAGCGTGCAACTATGGTGACGGGGGTGTCCAGCGTGAGAGCCAGCTACTATTCGGATTCTCCGTAATTCTTGCAGGTAACCTCAAGTTGCATCATCTGGTAGTTATTCAAGCTGAAGGTAATTACCCATCCACGACAGTGACCAGCGTCGAGAATCAAAGGAAAATGCCCGCTCCGTCACCGCCCCTGCCCGACTGTTGCCCTGCCGTTGATACCGACCTTTGCTGTCTTCCGCCTGGCGTGACTCCCCCCTTGGCCCGCAAGGTCCTTTACAGCTGTTGTATATTTTGAAATGCTAGAGGGCGCCCTATGATAGTCGCCTGATACGTTTTATTGGGAAAGCGATTGTTAAAATATATTTCTAAAGCAAAACAAACATTTTTGCTAAATAAAAATCAAAGTCATCAGCTGTGTTTGTTTGTGTATCCTTCTTTGCTGTGCATCTTACACTTCTATGTCTTCTCTCTCTCTCTATATGACTTTTGGTTCATTCCGCTTACCTATAAAACGAAGGGAAAACCACCCCAAAATCACTATAAGCCTTAACAGTTCTTCATTCAAAATTATTATCCTTCATCAACTTTTTCTACACGTTCTTCACTTTTTATACAGCTTCTTCACCTTTCTCTACACCTTTACATTTTTACCTTTGTTAAATTTTTGACATTAAAGTAACTAAGCATCATTTCCTTTACGCTACTCTATATACAAACGTGTTTCATTTCTATCATCTCTCATCTTCCCTCATATATAAACGATATTTTCATCACTCTTATCTCTTGCGTACGTATGTATGTATATGTATGCGCATATTGAATTGCTGCAATTTGTCACTTTTGCTTTTCCTCAAATCATCCTTCTGCTACTCAACCTTCATCTGTATCTTTCGGTTGTCGGCTGTAAGGGTATTTGCGCAGTGAGCACATAGTATGTATGTATGTAATTTGAATGGTTTTGTTATTCAACAACGCTTGCAAATCGCTTAAGTCTCTTTCTCTATTGCTTATTTCACGACTTGCTTCAGCGCCCAAAATCATTTGGCATATTTACTCTTTTTTACATTTTACTTAGTACAGCAATTGGTATATAAATATGAATGAATTTGATTTGTTGGTATAATTTTTAATCTATTCAAAATGAGTTTATAAAACAATCATTATAGCATGGCCTAAAATCAACTTTGTATGAAAGTAAATAACAGCACAGATCGGTGTCATTGAATCAGTAAAAATGTTAACTATCCAGAATAGGGACTATCAAGTCACCTTAAATTTTTCTCTTGTTCAAATTATGTGCGTTGCAGAAATAAATTATACAATCATATATATCTTATGGTCGATGGGAGGTTCTCTCTTTTTCAAAATCGATGTATTTTATGTGCCAAAGCAGTTTGAACTGTAACCATTAGTTATATTAATCATCTTCTTTGCTTGGTCCTTATTTCCTTGTTCGCAAGCTGTACATTGCTATTGTTCTTTTACTTCATTTTTTTGCTGCCGTGCTTTGACATTGGAAATTCTTTCAACTACGAACATCTTTTTGTGAGTGTTTTTCACTCAAGATTTTTACACACACAACCTTTTTTTCTTAGTTATTATGCTTGCCATCCCTTATTTTTTAGAGCAACCCTGCAAAAAAATGTGCGATTAATACCGAAAGATATTTGTCCCGGATTGATCTCTTTTGAGAACAATCGGTCCACAATTAGTCCCCTATTGTTCCCGTACGGGTATAAATGTAGACTAATTGTTGACCAATTGTTCCCGAACGGGTATAAATGTAGACTAATTGTAGACCAATTGTTCCCTAACGAGTATAAATGTAGATTAATGGCTTTCATCGCGAACGGGTATAAATGTAGAATAATCGCTTTCATTCCGAACGGGTAAAATCTAGATTCCTTAAATGTAGAAATTTTACAAAAATATGCAATGTATTTAAAAAATTTTAGAACAACCGGTAAAACGAATTGAACACCTTTTCTTTTAATAACAATGATGAATAATAATTTTAACAAAATGTTGCCTAAAATATTCTATGAAAAAATCCTTTACATTACGCTCATATAATGCATACTCAAAACTTACAATTTTTTTTATTTATTTATTGAGATTTTTTTTTTTTCAAAAGTAGAACATTATATAATCTTTATTTATATATGCATGAACATTTTCAATTTTTTAAAGATTGTTATTAAAAATTGCCTTGGCGAACAACTTGGAAAAATCTACATTTGTACCCGTTCGTGCTGAAAGCGATTGATCTACATTTGTACCCGTTCGGTATGTTAGTGATTAATCTACATTGGTACCCGTTCGGGTATACAAGTTGAACAATTAGTCTCTTCATAGGACATGCTGGAACAAATGCGATCAATTAACTCCATATAAAGGGATGTAAAATTGTATTAGTCGCATGCGCCCTTGCGATTGATCCCGGACACGTCCCGAATTAATCGCATTTTTTGCAGGTAAAATTTAGAATGTGTATGTGTGTGTGACCTTTTCGATCGAAGTTATGTATGTAAGTATATGGTAAGAGTGTTGCTATTCATCACATATGCATGTTTTACTAGATTGTGAGATGAAGCTAAGTTTGTATTTAACATTTGACAGAAGTTTAATTAAGATTATCACCACGTTCTTAACTTGAATCGTTAAGAGGAAACGTAAGTAGTTTTTGTTTTTTGATATAGGCTGTTTTGATCTATTGTGTGCACAGTGCAAAGTAAGTAGTTTTTGTTTTAATTAATCATGCAGATTACTCATAATTAAATCTTATTAAAGTTTTGTTCTTCTAATGAAAATGTAATATATATCTGATTTAGCAAAACAACAAGTTCTTTACACATGTTTGCCAACAATTATTACAAATGCAAACGGAAACGTTCAAGGAAACGATTCAATTACTATCAAAAGGCATTTTTAAGTATCTAATTCCTCTTCTTTTGCAAATAATAAATTATAAGTTAAGAACTCGCTTACTTTTCGTTGTGGTTTGTATCTAATTACAACAGGTCACACATTTATTTCGTCTTTCAGCTCTGTTTAAATATAAATGGTGTGGGTCTACAGTAAAATAGTTCAAATCTCTGCTATTAAGTGGTTTGTAGCGCTACTAAATGGTTTGGGTTTATGATAACTAAGCGAAATATTATTTATCTTCAATTTTTTTATTTTTTTCTACTTTAGCTTAACACGGTTATTGTAGTATATTATCCAACAATTCAGCGCACTGGAAAGCAATATTTTTGAAGCGCAAAAATTGGCAATCTGATAAATAAGCCGCACATCAGCTCCCGCAAGCATTTAAACAAAGATAACAAGCATTGCCTGTACAAAAGATTTGCTTGTTAATAGCTGTAGAACTTTGTACAAAACAAAAACACACAATCGCACCAACATACTAGGTAGCAAAGACAGAGTGTCATTAAGCTACTGTTGTTGGTATGTGGATTGTAAGATAAGGAAAATTGATATTTAAGAGAAACAAAGCTGACGGCGGTGGTAGCTGAATGGGATAGACATTGGACTACCAATCGAAACGACCTAAGTTCGATTCTCGGTTAAGGCCGCTGGAAGAAGTCTGATGAGGGGATATGGTGGTCTCCGAAATGGATCCATAACTTCTACCAAAAAATTTTTTAAATTTTTCTTAATTATAAACATACCTGGGTAATACTGAGTAGTAATTGGACTATTACGTACTTAAATACTTAATATTTTGATCTTGAAGTAATGAGTCCGTACCAAGTACTTTCAGAATATTCAAGACTAGTACAAGTACAAGTACAAGGAATTGAAAAAGAATTGAATTTTTAGCAAATACTTCAAAGTAATTGAAAAGAATTGAAAGTACTTGAAAAGAATTGAAAAATGTACTTGAATCGCTTTTTCAATTCTTTTCAAGTACTTTCAATTCTGAAAAAGAATTGAATTTTTAGCAAATACTTCAAAGTAATTGAAAAGAATTGAAAGTACTTGAAAAGAATTGAAAAATGTACTTGAATTCTTTTTCAATTCCTTGTACTTGTACTAGTACTTGAAAATTTGGGAATGCAAGTACCAGTACTAGTACAATTCTTTTAAAATGTACTTGTCACAAGTCGTACTGGTACTTGATATTACCCAGGTCTGATTATAAACTGGCTAATAGCTCATATAAAATTCACATAAAATAATTATTTTTATTTGGCGAAAAGCGAACAAGTTCAAAGCTACGTATTACCAGCGATGGTAGAAGAAGAAAACCAATTCTTCATCGTCAGATTTCTTTTCGGGGTCAAGCCGGGAATCGCCAAATAAAAATTAATTAAAAATCTTCTGTGTCCACACAATAATTCAACAACTAAAATTAAATAAAAAGGCAGGGTGTTGCAAATGCACATTACTTCCGGCTAACCGAAGCATAGACCGCCTCAAATTACTCAACAAATTTGTGTTATCTCATGAAAATCATGTGTACATAAAAATACAACAATAATGTTGGGCGAGTAAAGGTGGCAAAAGAAAGGCGACAAAAAGTTCAACTGCGTACCAGGCCGTGTTTGGGTGAGTGGGTTAGCGCGTCGCTGATATTTACACCTTCTCACGGTGGGTCTAAATTCGATTCCCGGCTTGACCCCGAAAAGAAATCTGATGATGAAGAATTGGTTTTCTTCGAAATAGCTATCATTTCTACCATCGCTGGTGATACGTAGCTTTGAACTTGTTCACTTTTCGCCAAATAAAAATTAATTAAAAATCTTCTGTGTCCACACAATAATTCAGCAATTAAAAATAAAATAATTATTATAATTAAAACGGCCATGTAAAAACAAAGATGCATGAAGCTGACAATTTCTTACATAGAAAAAGTCCAGCTCATGGAACTAATTGGCCAAACTAGTTATAGATATTGCTTTCGGTAATGATTATGCAGTATTAAGAGCGCTTAAAGTTCGTCAACAAACCAACTGTAACCACTATAACCAACTGTGATTGTAGTTGTGTATGCTTGATTATCTAAAAACTGATGTATTCTATAGAGAAGCCACGCGGCGTGCAAGCATAAAGATTTACAAATCTTCTATTATTATACACATTTGTCATACCAAACCGTTTTTGCTTGCTTTAAAAAAAAGTGCAGTCTAAGCCGTTCCTGATTGTAAAAGGAAAAAATTAAGAACGCAGCTACTAAAACGAAGAGCAGTAAATAAAAAAAAGCTAACTATACATTTTCTCATATAAAATAAACTACACGAGCAATATACATACATAGGCAGATTGAAATTGTCAAGTAAAGAAAAGTTGATGTCTACTTCTAGGCGCCTTGACTAGGTGACTGCAGTAATGTACAAGCTATGTGTTTAGATGACGCTATAATAAAATTAAAAAATACGAATAAACGGAATGTCTTGCTTTTACACAACTAAGCCAAATAAACAACTACGATAATAACAAAAACAATAACAACAACTATAAGAAAAGCAAAGCATGCAGACTACATTAAATAAAGTTGATTTATGTCTTGCTGCAACATGGCATTTTACTTGCAACACTTAAAACAATAGAAGTTGCAAAACTGACTGCTTAGAGATGACGTTAACTTTAGATGTGAAAAAACAACAAACATCCAAGGTTTTTCAATTTTTTTTCATTTTGGTTTTCATTGGAGCAACGGCATTTATAAAGCGTTGTTTGCTGGCAAAATGTGTTCTTTTTTTACTTGAAATACAGTGTGTTAAAAGCGAAATGGACCAAAAAAAAATTAAACCAAAAAAAAATTAAAAAAAAATAATTTGGAATACTTTACTCTATTTTAGCTGATTAAATAAAAATAAAATAAAATAAAATAAAATAAAATAATATAAAATGATATAAAATAAAGTAAAATAAAATAAGATATAATAAAATAAAATAAAATAAAATAAAATAAAATAAAATAAAATAAAATAAAATAAAATAAAATAAAATAAAAGAAAATAAAATAAAAGTATATAATATAAAATAAAATAAAGTAAAATAAAATAAATTAAAATAAAATAATATAACATAAAATGGAATAAAATAAAATAAAATAAAATAAAATAAAATAAAATAAAATAAAATAAGATAAAATAAAATAAAATAAAATAACATAAAATAAAATAAAATAAAATAAAAAATATATAAAATAAACTAAATTAAAATAAAATAAAATAAAATAAAATAAAATAAAATAAACAAAAAATAAAATAAAATAAAATAAGACAAAATAAAATAAAATAAAATTAAAAAAAAAATAAAATAAAATAAAATAAAATAAAATAAAATGAAATGAAATGAAATAAAATAAAATAAAATAAAAAAAATAAAATAAAATAGAATAAAATGAAATAAAAAAAAATAAAATAAAATAAAATAAAATAAAATAAAATAAATAAAAAATTAAAATTAATTAATTTAAAAATAGCATAATTCAATTAATTTCTATTTTTTAACTATAAGGCAATCCTAACGCTATTCAAAAGATATTTATACCGAAGAGACGAAAACGAATTCAAACTTTTCTTACTTTGGTTGTTTGGTCGTTTCTTATTTTAATAATTACAATACCAATTTTTTGTTTTTTTTTTTTGCTAACGAGAATTGTGCTTAAAGTTTTTATGCATACAAATTTTATATAAGCAAATGTAAATTGTACTTTTGAGGTGGCAAACCTATTGCACAAATATAACTGAGTATGTAAAATATGTTTATTTACCTAATATTTGCTAGGAATTTTTGCGCATTTTATACATGTATTAAAAAAAATTCAAAATTAATTTTTAAACAGCTGGCAACTCTATATAAAAATGAGCTTGTCTTTTAAACAATGTTCAAAGTTTCTTCATAAATTTATTAAACGAGCGCAGGCCCACGTTACTTTTATTTTTTTTATTTCTTTTTTTCTTGAAACTAGAAAAAAAAATTCTAAACAACATATTCTTCAATCCTTATATCCCAAAACTTTCAAAAATCTATTTTAAAATAGGTGGCAAGAACAAGAAAAAATTTTATAATTCCCGAACATCCGAAATTTTTAAGCTAGATTTGATTTTTTAAGCGAGAGACACTAACTTTTTAATATAGAGAAGCGGTCAGTTAAGCTTACTGTGACATTTTTAACTGAAGCCACTGTAAATATATATATATACATATGTACACACAATCTTATATGCATGTTGCTTCCGCATTTCAAGTCAAGTCAATGTTAATGCCAAACAGCGATTCAAGATATGCCATAAGACAAGGAAACAAGCAAGCAAGCAATAACTATAACTGCAATGACTATCAGGAAAACAACAACAAAATTAGAAAAAAAAAAAGCAAATAAATGACATAAAGGGCTGACGAAGTTATGCGCAAGTGGTTATAACAGACAACCGTGCAAAGTTAACAAAATTGCTGGAGACACTTTGTAGTGCTTGAACAAGCCACTCAAATCCGCTTGAATTTTGTAGTTATTTGTAGTATGTATGTGCGATGGAATGACTGTATGACATTGCTGTTGTTTTTGCTGTTATTCTATTGTTGTCTTTTTTGTTTTTTTGTTTTTTCTTGTATGCGGTAAAAGCAATTTTAAGACACTAATCAAAATTGAAAACGACAAACTCGTTACCCGCACAATGTTTTAAGTGTAGCTTATAAAAGTTTAAGTAAAGTTTTTGCATTTTCATTTCGTTGAAGAGCGGAGCAGCAAAATGTGTTTGGTTTGTTATTATTTTGTTTTATTTTATTATAAAGATGAAGTTTAAAGTGCAAAGGAAGGCAATCGTAGAAATAATGGCGCACTTCATTTGTGCTGCAAGAGTGAAATCATAACTGGATTTGGCATGAGGATAAACATGCAAAAATTGAAGTTTTTTTAAAGAAATTTCTAAATGAAATTCAAACTTGTGGCACTGCGCAACGACAAGAACATTTTGCGGAGGCTGAATGATTCGAATGAAAGAGTTTTTTAGAATATTTTAATCCTATAGCTCACAAACGAAGTAGTGTTTTTAACACTCTTTTCGATGAGCGTGAATAAAATAGCAATCAGGAGGTTAACCGTTTTAGATGGGTAAATGTCCTTGCAAATTGTGTAAAAATAAATTTCTTGAACACGAACTACTCTACATTAAACGCCGGAACTCAAACTAAAAAAGTGAATATATTTTAAAAATATAAAAACACGCTTAGACCCACTGCTGTAAGCATCAATATTAGTTAATATGTGGCATACTTTTAGGCTGGGATGAAATTACAAAAATACATACATAGAGAAGAAGCTAAAAAAGCTTGTTGAAAACAACCCAGTCACTTTGGCAAATACCAGGGGTTTACTTATCTCTATAGTGGTTAAAGATTCGAAAACCTCGAATGCAAACTCCCCTAGTAGCCGAACCCGTAGCCTGGAAAACGCTGGTAAGAAGCAGTGCAATCCACAGCCACTACATTCGCTCATGTGGTGCTAAAATACAGTGTCCTGTGATGACCCCCATGACAAGTCTACATTCATACCTTCTCAGAGATAACAACCATTTAACTAACTTCGTATTATACGATTTGCACCTAATTTTGGACATGTCACATTCCTGCGATTGTTTCCGTGTCTAATCCGCCTGGCCCATCATATACACATAAGACCTATGCTTAATTTCTCTGAGTGGCATCGGAATATCCATGGAGTGTTCTACTGCGAGACCTGCACCCGTCTTTGCAAGGTCATCAGTTTTATCGTCACCGTCTATCCCTTATGGCCTGGTATCAGTACTGATGAACAGTACTAGTTCTGCATATTGCCCTTAAAGCTTACTTGAAGTCCGCCATAGCCTCCTAACTGTCTATGTAAAAATTAATACGTCCGCCTGAAAGACATTACAGTAATCCGGCAGTTCACTGCAATAAACAGCAAATCCTACTCCTTCTGATATCTTAGACTCATCCATGTGTACATGAAATGGAGTGGTTCGTAGGGCCCACGTTATACATATGATGGATAAACAACTCGCTCTCTCTAGTACCTTAAGGTAAGTTGATTTCTGGGTGGCTATCCACAATACGGGTATTCTGTAGAATAAAATTGGCTTAACAAATGCCGCGAAAATCAAATGTGTAATAGAGGGAGGAGATTCATTTGAAGTCCAGCATCTTTTTACATGCGTATAGGGCAGCAGAGGCTTTTCTCGCCCTTTCCTCCATACTGAGTCTCCATGTCAGTTTGATATCTACTTAATATAATACCCAATTAGTAGGAAAAACAAAAAGGAGCACACCTCAAATTGGGAGAGAAGCTCGGCCATAAAACTCGCCAGAGTTATAATTGTATTATTATTATTATTATATTAATTAATTTGTACTATCTCAGGGTTGCAGTGTCTCCCTACCTAATTTGGCCTTAGTCCAGTCTGGTATCTTATATCGCCTGGTAAATAAAACCAATCCCGCCTACGACGCCTTAAAATATGGAACAAATATAAATACAATTTTAAATCTTTTCGGAGTTAGTAGTTCGGGGAATGGAAAATAGTATCACAATGGAAATAGTATCGCAATCAACGCTATCATCTGAACTTATGTCACACATAACAACTAATGTGTTGCCATACACTGCTCTTTTTAGATGTTTTGACTATCAGAGTAAGACAGGGGGTTACGCTAAAACAGCAATAAACACAAAAAAGCTTTTTTACTCACAACTTCTTAATCTTGTTCTTGTATAAAAATCACATTGAAACCAAATATAAGCAGCAATGAAATGTGTAATTACCTGCAAAGAAAAGAATAGAATTAAACATTAAAGAAATGAATAAAAAATATGAACGTTTTTATATTTATTTTTAGCATTACTTATTACTATAGAAGTAAATGTGTGTGTGTAAAATACTAGTGCATATGTGCTAGCGGTTAAGTCACCGTATTTAAAAACTCTTAATCCGCAATAGCGTTAAAAAAAAGTTCCATTCAATTGCAAATCAACATAAATAAAATTCCAACAATTCAATTAGCAATCGCTGGCGCATGAAAGTGCATTGCGGAGTCAGTCAGCCAAACATTCAGAGGGTAAAAAAATAAAACAACAAAAAACGTAAAGAAATAAATAGAGGGAAGACAAAAGAAAAAAATAGAAACAAAAAAAAACCGCAAAATCGAAAGTCCATTAGTTTTCCTGACACACATAAAATCAGAGACATGTAACACACTGTCGTTTGTGTTGTAAAATTCCACAACAAATACCAACTTCCAACTAATAGCAACTAGATTTTGTGTTATCCCTGCAAAAAATGCTATTAATCCGGGACGTGTCCGTGATCAATCGCAAGGGAGCATGCGACTAATACAATTTTACAACCCTTTATATGAAGTGAATTGATCGCATTTGTTCGAGCATGTCCTATGAAGAGACTAATTGTTCAACTTTTATACCCGAACGTGTACAAATGTAGATCAATCGCTTTCATCCCGAACGGGTACAAATGTAGATCAATCGCTTTCATCCCGAACGGGTGCGAATGTAGATTAATCGCTTTCATCCCGAACGGGTACAAATGTAGATCAATCGCTTTCAGCACGAACGGGTACAAATGTAGATTTTTCCTTAAAAAATTGTAAATGTTCATGCATATCTAAATAGTGTTTTACTTTTATAAAAAAATCTCAATAAATAAATTAAAAAATTTGTAAGTTTTGAGTATGCATTATATGAGCGTAATGTAAAGGATTTTTTCATAGGATATTTTAGGCAACATTTTGTTAAAATTGTTATTAAATAAGGGTGTTCAATTCTTTTTACCGGTTGTTCTACAATTTTTTAAATACATTGCACATTTTTGTAAAATTTCTACATTTAAGGAATCTAGATTTGTACCCGTTCGGAATGAATGCGATTAATCTACATTTATATCCGTTCGGGATGCAAGCGATTAATCTACATTTATACCCGTTCGGGATGAAAGCGATTAATCTACATTTATACCCGTTAGGGAACAATTGGTCTACAATTAGTCTACATTTATGCCCGTTCGGGAACAATTGGTCTACAATTAGTCTACATTTATACCCGTACGGGAACAATCGGGGACTAATTGTGGACCGATTGTTCTCGAAAGAGATCAATCGAGGACAAATCTCTTTCGGGATTGATCGCACATTTTTTTGCAGGGATCTTACACACGAGTTTGACTATATTACACACACAAGCAATTAACAAGGCATTCCATTAATTATGTGCAGATTTAAATAAATTGATATACATACATGCCACCATTACACGCGCTACTTTCGATTAAGTTGCGCGTGGCAATCAAAGCATACTCTTAGGAGTTGTGTTTTATGCAAACACTAATGTATGTATATGACAGGGCTGCTCACCTCATAGGCACTCAAAGCACAATTGTTTTTGTTTTGTTCCGAATCATAGGCACAGATACATATTTGCACTTGAAATATGAAAATAAAATTTTCTGTGCACTCCCATAAGCACTCAGATATCAAAAAAAATTTATATGTATGTGCCTATGATTCATATTGAATGTGCAGAGCAAAAGCACTTTGTATAGGAGCTCGAGCACTGCCGTAAGAAATCGAAATTTACAATAACAAATGTGTAATGAAAAAAAAAAAAAAATTCGAAAATGAAAGCCCTTTAAAAAATTTGTATTCAAAAAATTTTCATATAAAAAATTAAAAAAATTTGTATGTATGTGATACTACCATTTGAAACTAAATTCTAAAATAATATTTTATTGGAATTGATAAAAAAATTTAAATGAGAAAAAAAATTTTTCAGTGCATATACAAAATTTGTAGATGTATTGAGTTTTGTACTTTCAATACGAGAGCGTTGAGCAGCCCTGGTATATGACATTGAAAGCTAATGATTAAAGCTAAAATACGGAATCGCTATGGGTTATTATATGGATTTAATTTAATATTTAGCTGCTAAAGAGCACGCATTACCATTCAAAGTGCATTACCATTCAATAGTGAATGGTAATTCAAATGTGATTTGCACTACCATTCAGTAAACCAACGTGGCATTGCAATATGTCCTGTGTATATCAATAGGTTTTAAGGTTGTTAATAAATTTCTTTTAAACACGTAGGTAAAAAAATACTTATACTTATACAGTGGCTCACAGAGGTATTTTGCGCATGGCATTTGTTGAGAAAATATTGGAAATTCGCCTATTTTTTCGAATTCATTTGAAAATTTTTGACATGATCTGATAGCTGAAGCTTCATACTACACAAAAACATTAATTAAAAAACATAAACAAATTTCATCTTTAATATAAAATTATCAATTTTCTAAGCTAATTCCATGTGTAGAATATCTCACAAACTTCCTTTCCGTTATTAAATAGATTGGCTACTTCATGCCTAATTTACGATCATAGGTTTTCACAAATCACACTTGTAGTGGGAATGCAATGAATGGTAGTGCAAGCCACATTTTCATTCGCATTCACTACTGAATGGCAGTGCAAACCATATTTGCATTACCATTCACTACTGAATGGTAGTGCAAGCCATATTTGCATTACCATTCACTACTGAATGGTAGTGCAAACCACATTTGCATTACCATTCAATAGTGAATGGTAATGCAAATCAAATTTTCCCTACCACTCATCAGTGATTGGAGAATGCAAGGCTAAATGCAATCAAAATTGAATGCACTGTGCCCAACCCTGCTACATGTAAAAACCTTATGTTATGTTCAGACACAACCTTAATTGAACATTAAGAGCCTTCATTCAATTTTCAAGCCCAATGATTCTCAATTTACCATACAAAAATTGACCAAGTTAATGCTTCATTAGAAATTAATGAGTTGTTAATGAAGAACAATTCTGCATGCAACCCTGTTAAAAGGCTTGTTTCATAAGTAAAATGAAATGTCATGAAAAGAGAAATGTGATTAGCGTCAGTGTCCACTAAACAGGTTGGTTCGTCAGATCAGCTGCATTCTTGTTCTTCTTCACCACCTATCAAATTTGTTTTTATTTCTGCTTATTTTATACATGCATTCGTGTTTACGATTGGTAAAAATTGTGAGATGAATCTCAAATTATTTCGTCCTCCTTGCAATTTTGACATTTAGGTCACGAGAGTTTGATATTCAGCTCACGGCGTGTATGTGTGTATGTATCTTGTGCCGACCTGTTAAATGGGCCAAGTAAATTAAATATGTCTGAACACCAAATCTAAAGATGTTCAATCAACCCCAATTGACTTAATTAATTTTTATGTCTGAACATGATATTAACTTTAAATAAAATGAATTGCATGCGCCTAAAATTATGCATAATGTTTTTTTTAAGACCAAGAAAAAAGCAATAACACGGAAAAGTTAAGATTAACAGCAAATATGTATTAATTTTGAGAATTGTATACAACAAAAATGCTGTTTGAGCAACATAAAACAATAGACGTGGTGCAAAGTAATTTTCCAAAACATACACGGAAAGAAATTTGTATACTTGAATCAAGAAAAATGCTTTCTTGAACACAATTTAGAAAATTTTTAGGAAAATAAGAAAAACTGACTTAATTATTACTGGAATTAAGAAATTGAGTTTTCCAAAAATGAGACAATTATTTTCTTATTCAAGAACACTAACAAAATCTATAGAAAAAAAGTGTTGAAAAAAAATGTTTAAATAAATAAGAACATCTTTTCTTAAATTTACTTAAATGAAGAAAATCTTTTTGCTAATATCAAGAAGAATTTAAGAAAATTGTGTTTCGATGAATTGCAACAACAAACTACAGTAAAAAAAAAAATTGAAAATAAATAAGAAAACGTTTTATTGAGCGAAGTAAAATATTTCTTGCTGAATTTGAACGCCAAAGTTCTTTGAGCATATCAGCAAACTACAGCAAAAAAAAAATTTAAAATAAATAAGAAAACGTTTTATTGAGCGAAGGAAAATATTTCTTGCTGAATTTGAAAGCCAAAGTTCTTTGAGCATATCAGCAAACTACAGCAAAAAAAATTGAAAATAAATAAGAAAACGTTTTATTGAGCGAAGTAAAATATTTCTTACTGAATTTGCATTTCCAAAGTAACATATAAGTTTTTTCATTTGCCATCCGCTTTGCATATTTCTGAATATTTCTGCAATTCTCAGATTGTTAGTGAAGCATTTGGTATAAGGAGTTTACTATTTGCATCTTCATTTATATTAATTGAAATGTTGTCATTTCAGTGAACAAGTCCTAGGAAAATAAGTACTAGTTGACTAATTATGGTTTTCTAATCCCTCATGATTAGTTTTCATTTTCCTTATTTTTTACGTTTTTAATATTTTTAGAAAAATTTTACTTGATTTAATATTTAATATTTTCTTATTTACTTAAGCTCGTATAAGAAAAGTTTTACTTGCAACAAAAAAATTATTTCTTAATTATTTATTTCTAAAATCAAGAAAAAAACACTTAACGCAATTATTTCTTATTTATTTAAAATCCATTTTTGCTTGAAGTGAGAAAACTTTTTCTTATTTATTTAAAATCCAATTTCACTTGAAGCAAGAAAATGTTTACTTATTTGTTTAAAATCCTATTTTCTTGGGTTTTCTTGATATTAAGAAATTATTTTCTAAGTTCAAAATCAAGTCTAATTTTTCTTGTCTCGGCATTGATTCTAGTAAAAAAATTTTTCCGTGTATTTAAGCTTAGCAGAAAAGTTATGCTGTGTGCAACACAAAGGTAAATAAATTACATTTTTTTTAGAATATAGAAAGTAAATATCTAACTTTATTTGCTAAAAAGGTTATTCTAAAAAATAAATTCAACTATGCCACCTCTAACTATAGTTTAGGTTAGGTTATGTTCGCCAGGAGACAGATGTTGCCAACAGCGTATTGGAGGCATTATATTAAACTTGGAGTGAAAGACTTCGCAAGTTTTAGTATTTTGTGTATTTGCTGATTCTCTAACTATAACCCTATCCCCTTTTTCACCTTTGCTTTTTTTCTTTAACAACTACTTTTTTTTATAAACTTAGCCTACTTAGTTTTGCATTCATAAACGTGAATTTGCATGCATAAACAAATATAAAAGAAATGAAAGAAATCTTCATTGTTTCACTACAAAAAAAAGCTACTGCAACAAGCTTATTATGCGAGAATGCTTAACAGCCCGAAAGTATGCAATTAAATAGTAGCTAAACACATTTTACTATTCAAAAGAAATCTAACTAACCTAAATACATAGAAGTGCAATGTATTTGCATGCAAATATATACGTAAACAACACGAAAATATGTATATGTAAATATATAAAATAGATATGGAAGGAAGCTGTGGAATGCAGTCAGTAGGGCACACACACACAACAAAAGCAAATGTTTGTAGCACGAGCGCACAATGTGGTAGACGCAGCAATGCATATGCGAAAAAAAAAACTAACAGAGAATATAACGCAGTAATAAAAGCATGGAAATTTCTAAGAAATATTAAAGATAAATAAAATAGTATTTCAGGAGAAAAACAGCTTAAAATTTTGTGATGTACTAAAATGAAATAAGCGGATAAAGGCTGTTAACGGAAATGCAGTTAAGACACCTTTGACACACTGAACTGAGCTGCACTCAATTTTTTTGTTTTTTTTTTTTTGTTGCTTAAGTTCGTGTGCTGCTCAATAAAAATTGTTTCAAGGTAGTTGATAAATCAAGTGAAACAGCCTTGGCTTGCTTTTTTAGTCAGCTTTGGCAAGAAAGATGGTATTAAGCCTAAAAACGTGCAAGATTTTAGGCAGCTTAGCAAATAGAAGATGAATAGAGCTCGAATAGTTGAAAATCAAACGCCTAAAATTATGCTACGTAATGTTTGTGAGCACATCCAGTGGCAAGTTTAAGGGTGGGGTGAATTCAGGTCTAACCCCCCCGTGAATGCAATTGGATTTTTTGCTTACTAGAATGCCAGAAAAATAAATTATTAAGGTTTTCTATGGGCTGCACGTGAAAAATTGCAAAAAAAGTTACAATAAATAAATATAACTAGTAAACCCGGCCACGCGATGCTGTGGCTTTCAATTACACTGTGCGACAATTTGAGGGTGGAAGACCACTTATTGCCACATTTGAAAATTTTTTGATATACCTTCATAGCTACTGGTTATTTTTATTTTCTCTGGACCTAGATTTTTTATACATAGATTTTGACCAAGGAGCCCCATAGTGAAGTTTTGTGCCGAATATTTTTCTAGACTATGGTAACCTTAAAGCGACCTACAAAAGGCCATTTGGCGCGTTCCTCCTTTTCTTTCTAGTTCTCTTTCTCTTCCCCTTTACCCTTTATTTGCGCTTTATTTTCCCTTTATCCATTTTATTTTCCGTATTATTTCCTCTTTCGCTTCCTGTCCTTCGCCATATCCGTCCCTTTCATTTTCCTCTTCCCTTTCCTTTTATTACCCATCTTCAGTGCTAGGCCTTGCATGACACTTCAAATTTAAAAATGAGATAAACTGTAGCGTAAAAATGGATTATTGAACGGTGGCACCCTTTTTGTAGAAATTTTAATAAATTACTCATTTCCATGCCAAGTCCTTTCATATGACACCTCAAATTTAAAAATCAAACAAACTATAGCGTAAAACTGAATTTTTGAACAGGTGGCAACCCTTTTTGAAAAATTTCTATTAAATTGCTCAATATCAGGTCAAGCCCCTTCATATGGTGCCAAAAATTTTAAAATCAAACAAACTGTACAGTAAAATTAAATTTTCAAAGATCTGGCAACCCTTTTCAAAAAAATTAAACCTTCCTGCACATCGACAGGTCAAGCCCTTTCATCTGACACCACATTTTCGAAAATCGGTATAACGGCGTAAAAGTTATGGTGCTTACAAAAAATCGCTTAGCGTAATATATATAAAGATAATAAAGAATAATAATAAATAAAGTGTAATAATAAATATATAATTATAAAGAATAAAGAAAAAAAATAAAAATTTGTAGTGACTCGCTTAAATTTGAGAAAAAATCTTCGCACATGAAGGAAAAACAATTACAGTTTCAAACCAAATATATTTTGAATGAAAATGAGGCAAGTGCATATTAGCAAATGGAATATATAATACAGCTTTTTAATTTGTAGTGGTCTGACTTTAAACATTTGCATATTTTAGGTAAAAAAAAAAAACTTGATTTGAACTTTGCTATTATTTCTTATGACCATTTCAGTGTTTACATTTTTCAAATTGGATACTCGGCATAATTCCATATCTGTAAAGATGCAAATTTCTCTCGTGCTAAAAACAGTTTTGCATTTTTGTTTATGAGTCATTGGAACATTAACTATGCCATAATTTACTTACTTTTCTACTCAAAAAGTAACAAATTTTGCTGAAAAATTTGCGAATTTTTCAGAATTTTGCACAAATTTTTTAAGTTTAATATATTTGGTTTCTGTTATAGAGTTTTTTATATAACAAATTAAAATTATTAAAAACACATAAATAAATGTATTTTACGAATAAAATCAATTTCTGTTCTGGCTTTATTTCATCACACACCACTTTATGTTTATTTAAACTCCAAATTTGTGTAACATGATTGAGAACTTTTCTAATAAAATTTTCACCCACTATACCAATATGCTACCCCTTTATATTTAAATTGTAATCCCGCCACTGAAAACATACAAAATTTACAAAGTGTAGCATATTTTTAGGCGCTTGATTTCACCTATTTTTCCGAGCTCTAAAGATGAGTTCAAAAAAAATATTATTAATAAATTAAAAGGTGAAGAATAATTGATAATACTGAGCTTATGTATTAATAGTGCGCCTAGTGGCGAACGTGTCGGACGTCCGCTTACGGAACCGTTGCGTTAAAAAACAAAACTCATTTGATTAATGCGACGCGGGCGTCACCTTCACCCCTCGTTGAGTAATCGTTTACACAAAACTATTATAGGATAGATCGAATCATCTGACACGGTATACGGATTTGCGTCGTTGACTAACTTCGCTATTAGGGTTTCAGGCCAACTAGAAGTAATTACGTCTTTGAGAAAGATATACACCTCTGACAAAGACTTTTTATATCAAATTTGGCTAAGCAGATCGGCACAACGTACCATCAGCAAGATTGGTTTGCAGATTCAGTAATAATAAAGAATATTTCGGAGTAGATTTTAGCAGGATGGTTCCGCGTGTAGAAGTCTACGTAAGTGCGAAAAGTTTCAGACTGCCATTCACCTGGGTATGATTACAGCGATTCTTTTGCATGCGGAGCAAACATCTTACGGCTTACTCGCAGTATCCTCTGGTTAGCTATCGAACTTGTGTTTGGTGGTTAACGAAAGTCAGAAGACGACAACTCGACAAGGCCACTCCAACGTATTCGGTTTATGGACTTGTTGAGGCGAATAATTGCAGTGTCTGTTCTCCACAAGCTGAAGCTGCGAGCGAGCGTCTGTACTGGAGCAAACGGCTCTCTATATAAACGTGTGACAAGCTACAAGCGTGCACCCCTATCCAATGAAAATTCCTATAAATCCTCTGATGAGATCACCCTTTTTGATGGCGATCGTGGCAAAGGACTACGATTTGATGGTTTGCACTTGGAACGTCTTGACCGTTAATAGGTGAGATGACGCTGCACAGCTGGTTGATGTCCTCGAATGGGTAAAAGCTAACATCACAACTGTACAAGAAATGTGTTGGACGGGGCAAGAAAAGAAGGAATGCGGGCTTTGCGACATATACTACAGCGGCCATATACAGGAGCACAAATTTGGAGTTGGCTTTGTAGTGGGAGGACGGAGACTAGCCACCATCCGAAGCAAAGCCAGATTCTGGAACATATCGATCATCTGCGCCCGCGCCGCAACGGAAGAGAAGAGCAATGCGACCAAAGACTCTTTCTATGATCGGTTAGAGCATACCCATTAGCGCTGCCCTCGTCACCACATAAAGATCGTAGTTGGCGCTTTTAATGCCATTGTGGGCGAGTAAGGAATGTATCTTTCGCAGCAGTCAGAAAATTCAGCATCTACGACGTAACTACTGCCAATGGAACAAACTTTAATTGAGCTCTTGACTTCAAACAAAATTTTGACACTGTGCGGCAATCGACCTGAGTGCGCTGAACGATCAAAAACATTTTTCAATCCTTTCGTTACGTTTTTAAGCGCGCTTGTTGACACAAATCCCTTTATCGTTGAAAGTTAATAACAAAACAGCATTTGCAAACATAAAACTAGCATGCGCTCGGCCGCTAAACTTAGCCCTAAAAGGCTTTAAAATGTTATCGTTTTACACTTCTTCCCATAAAATTTCATTGCCTCGGCTTTTGTTTTCGAGTGCCAAACTCAAAATTGTGTAACAAGATATTTTTGTGCTGAGCTTTTCATGCTTTATTTTACTTGTTTTAATTTTTATTTTCATGACATTTTCAAATTTAGAGCTTTTTTCTACTCGGCAAATGTTAGTCGCTCCATCATTCTCCAGTTGACAATTAAATGAAACACTACTACGAATGCTAAGCCACATTTACATATACGAGTATGTATGTATGAGTGTGGATGTCCTTATTTTTTCCGTGCTTGTGCAACTCTGCGCTGCAGCAGCATTTCTGTGCCAAAGGCCAGTTACAGACAGAATAGAGTGGCAATGCAACAGCAACAACAGCAACAAAAGCAAAGAAAAAAGAGAAACAAATGTATAAGCCAAATGGCAGTTTCTTTTTTTTCGCGTTTTCAATGTGTGTGACTTTGTCCATTATAAATGAGTTCACTGCGCTTGAGTCGCCTTAATTGCGGCTTTTAATGCCAGCTGAGCAAGTGGATTATACTTGGAAAAAAATGGATTTTCAGACAAAAATATAAGTAAATGCTAAAAATTATATTGCAGAAAAAACGTAGGTAATTTAAATAGTAAAATATTGGCCTTATGTCATATACATTTTTTTATTTGTAAGCTTTGGAGTTGCCAACAATTAAAATTTTGCATATGTGCGCTGTTTAAATGAATGTTGCTAACGAGTGGTCAAAGCAAAGTGATGTTTCACATACATAAAATTTTTTTCTGAATTTTTATCGCGTCCATTTCATGGTTGGACTATTATTAACAGCTATTTCGGGATTGTTTTTCCGACATGAAGTATTTTGAAATAATTTGCTGTCATTACTTGTCAGATTTGCTTTTGAAGGCATACCGGTTTCGGCGATGTGCCATGTTCAGAGTAATTTTTCGTTCACATGTACAGGCCGTCTCGACTTATATGGCTTAAAAAACAATAAATAATAGCTTAAAAAACTAAAAAACACGCTTTAATCCTAAAAATCGTACTAAAAATTGAGAAATAATTTAATTAGAAACAAAATGATGAACGAAAATATAAGTATTTAAGGAAAATCGTGGGGGTGCTCAGTATGTCAAAACATAATTAAAATCGCTGTTTTTTTACTAATATTTTTATTTTGACTTTTTTGAGATTTCATATAACGTACTGTTTAATTTCGCAACTAGGTATTCATATTTTTGTACTAGTTGTACGAATCGAATATTTTCATGTTCAAATATTATTGAGCACCCCCACGCTTTTCCTTAAATACTTATATTTTCGTTCATCATTTTGTTTCTAATTAAATTATTTCTCAATTTTTAGTACGATTTTCAAGATTAAAGCGTGTTTTTTAGTTTTTTTAACCTATTATTTATTTTTAACTTTTTAGTGAAATTTTTCATTAAAGGATGTTATATGTGGACGCAAGAATAAAAGTAAATTTTTCACATACATTTTTTCCTTATAAAAAAACATTGGTCATGGGAGCTCAAAAATGAAGCCTAAACGAAAAAATATCAACTAATATGTACTATGTGTATCGAAGCAAAACTATTTCAGTTTTTAATTGGAGATATGCTCTTCTTTATTCAGTCAGCGCTCCAAAGTTTCTCATTGTCCTATAATCACTTCCATATTTTTCTTGTATACCAAAAATAGTAAACAACTTCTTGAAAATAAAAATAGCCAAACACATGTGAAAGTTACCAAGAAACCAACAGCGAAAAAATAACCTATTTTGGTAATTACCAAGTTCGGCAACCGTGCTATAAATAGAATTTGAACAAACAAAAACAGTTCTTGCTTTGCATACATATGTATGTACATGCGGTTGATTTCATTGCAAACACAACAACGACAAAACAGAAAGCTTGTTACACAAAACACAAAACCAGTTCTTGCTTTGCATACGTATGTATGTACATGCGGTTGATTTCATTGCAAATACAACAACAACAAAACAGAAAGCTTCAAGCTTCATTTTTTAGTGAATTTATGCATTGAGTTTATCGCCATCGCTATGAGCGATCGCTGGCTGTTGTGCGTTAGTTCGCTAGCTATTTGAGTGGTTATACGTTTTTCTTTGAACATTTGTTTGTGATTTGAGAAGAATGTATTTTTGAGCGTTCGTGAGTGAGTTTTTTCGTACCCTGAAAGCTTGTTACTTATTGGCTTGTATACGGGAGTGAATTGAAATTCATAGAGGCTATTTTGAAGAAAGGTAACATAAAAGCCGCAATGAAGCATAAAATATAATGTTGAATGTCCTACTATATGATGCCGTTGGGCTGTTGATGTCATTCTCGAATCCGGAGGAGAATAGAAATAATAGAGAGCACAAAAAAGTGAATGTTTGAAAGATATAATAATTTAGTTAAATGTTGCAACTTTTAGGATGGGATGAAGTTACATACATACATACATACGTACATACATACAGGTGAAGCTAATAAAAGCGTGTTAAAAAAGGCACACCGTACTCTAACTCCCCCACATATGACGTATTTTCGGAAAACATTTCCGGAAAAATTTATATTTTTTGGACGCCGCTAGATGTCGCTTAAATTTATTTTTTCATTACGTCATTTATGTTTTCATTATTCGGTATTTATGATCCGATTCCCAAGTCCACTACACCAATTCCTTTGGCCTGAGGGGGAAGGTTCGTATTAACCCTAAGTGCACCATTGGGGTCACTTCCACCCAGTACTTAATTTATACCACCTTAATGCAACTTTTATTTCCCGCATGTTAAATATTGGCAAAAATCATTAATCTCTTGCAAAATAAGTATTTCGAACGCTTCAGTAGAACCCGAAATAAAACACATTCAGCATTTCAAGGAAT